>JAUDJI010000057.1:22010-58833 GCA_037389245.1 Oryzias sinensis | reverse complement strand
ATATGGAAGGACATTGCGAATATACTTGGATTTCAAGTCACAAGCCAACCAAAGTTTGATCCCAAACTTGTCAGGTTTAGTTGCAATATATTGCAAGAAACAGCAGCGAGTCTTTGATGGGAAAAGCTGTTCGTCAACAGTAGCCGCTATTACATGGGCAAAATATCTTGATCGGATCAATGGTCGGGCTAAAATTCACCCGTGCACATGGGCACAGAAAACCTTTTTCTAATTAGAAGACACGTTCACATGGCTCTCATTTTCGGTCGGAATAAATCATTTGGGCATGCGCAGTAGTGTCGAAAATACCGGAAGGAAAGTGTGTCACGTTGTAATCAAACCTTTGCTGTCACATATATTTATGCAGCAGCTCGGTAATATATGAGGCAATCTTCTAAACGGGCTTTTATTAATGTTATGAATATTATGAAGTGCCTGTTCGCTCATCATTTCATATTTAATCTGTGTGGTCAGTGCTTTTTTGTGGCAGAATGGAGCTGGTACTAGAACTCAGTGTTAGGAATGGCTAAGAAAACGGGCTAACAACATTAGCCTTTTGATGGACACAAAATCCAGGACCAACCATGCGGGAAACGCTGCAATCTGCAGCTTGGCTGCACGTAAATGTGTGGGAATAACATCAGCCTTTATTTTGTCGGGGCACAACTGGAAACACAAATCCACGTAATATTTTGAACAGTTTCTAAGGACTGAGCGGCATTTCTGCTCTGAAAAGCTCACACCCTGCCCCAGGGCGGCTGTGTAAGCTGGCGGCTCGAGCTCTGCTCTGTTCTCGTGAGTCCGGCAGCCGCTAACCCAGAGCGGCGGTTGGGCTCGCAGTCCGAATTCTCACACATAACAAAACAACAAAACACACACGTAACAAAGCACCCTCCCCTCAAACACATTATTAAATCCAGCTGCTCTGCTCAGAGAGGTCCACTCAGTCCACCGGCACCGAAGCCCGAACGCAGAGCTCGAGTGCCGGTTCCAGACGTCAGTGGGCACACATCCCCCCCGCATCTCCCTTGTGAGGGGTGAAAGAGAAGGGAGACCCAGAGGGGCGAGAGCGGAGCGGCGCTATACGCAGGGCCTCGGCAGAAGAGCTGGTCGGTCCTGTATGCGCTCCAAAGCTTTCCCTCAGCGAAACACCGTCCATGCATGACGTACACCAGAGCAGTAGTGACACACGATCAGAATGACCGTTTACATGCTCCACGATTGGATCAACGATCGGTATAACCCACCTGTCTCGATTGGAAAGAAATTTTGATCCGAACGAGTCTGATCGGGGCAAAGTATTCCGAACGGCGCGTTTACATGACGCATTTTCTTTCCGATGAGGCGTTCATTCCGATCGCTTTTGCCCATGTAAACGCGGCTAGTGATGTGCTGACCAGGGTTGTAGGATGTTATGCAGTTGGTGACAAATGATCCCCACACAGTAGAAATTGCAGCAAACTTATCAGTCTTTGCTCACTCGCTGCGGGTGGACCTGTCAACAAAGCGTAGGTGTTGCATGATGTCTTGGAAGCGGTCACGGGACATAGTTCCAATGATCTGTGGGTTTCCCAGGTTTGCTGACCAGCAGTCACATAGTGATGGAACCTTAGTAAGCCCCCACAAGAAAGCAATTGGAATAAATGCTATTAGTTCCGGGAGGGCCATAAACCAATCAACATGCTCTGTGTGCTGTGCATGTTGAATTGTCCATTCTTGAATGCTATGAAGCATGTCCAGTGATGAAACAGAGGAAGCTCTGAAGGCGACCTGAGATACTTCTACTGGCCTTAGCTGTTGGCTCTTCATCTGCGGCGTGTGCTTCTATTGGGAGGAAATGGAGAAACTCCCCCACCCTACATGCCAACATGAACAATCCTCTGCCCATGATCATCTCAACACAGCTGCTTAGAAGCTCTCTCTCCCCCATACAAACAACCACTACCACCCCACACTCTTCACACTCTCTTTTATTAGTAAGTTATTGTTATAATTCTGTTATAAAAATGTTGAAAATACATTGAGAGTGTTTATACTGTAAAAAGGGCTCTCAATGGATCAGACTGTAATATACGTGGGTTTTTTGACTCTCTCAGTCAAAAAGTTTCTGACCTCTGTAAGCTTCTACTGGGGTGAAATGGAGAAACTCCCCCACCCTACATGTCTACATGAACGATCCTCTCCCACAGATCATCTCAACACAATCAGCCCTCTCTCCCCCCACACAAACAAGCAACCACCCCCACCTCACAGTTCCCTTCCCATTCCTCAGGTAATGGCCACATTTACAAATCAAATGATGCTAATTTTAGTCAACTGAGTAGCCAGTTAGCTTCTCTGTGGCTAAAGGAGAGCCAGAAAAATCCAGGACTTCTAGTGTTAAGGAACTCTTAGGACACGCTGCTAACAAGGAGTTACAGTAATCCAGCCTCGACGTAACAAATGCATGGATGAGTTTTTCAGCATCACTCTTAGAAAGTAGATTTCTGATCTTAGCAATATTCCGCAGATGAAAAAAGGCAGTTCTACATGCTGACATCTGATATGTGAGCCTTAAATGATAAATCCTGGTCAAATAAAACCCCAAGGTTTCTAACTGTGGAATTGGGGGCTATACTTATGCCATCCAGGGAGACTATCTGAGCAGACAGAGCATCTCTGCCAGGAAACCGACACAGGTTGTTAGAATCTGGCTAAAACCTGTTTAATCAGAATTAAAGGAGGATTGGGAACACTTTGGAAATAGATCAGAAGACGATCGTAGTGGAACAGTATACAGAATCCCAAGCTTACACTGCTTATTTTAAAAAGCCATTCATAATTCAAGGTTTTACACTCTGTCAGGGTTAAATTCTTCATTTTGTATTAAATAGTGGTTTATTTTTATTATTTATTTTAAACATCAGAACTTTTACTACTTCGACTCCATTTCACCTTTCATGACTCCTTGTCTAAACCTTTTCACCAAGATTTCCAGTTAACAGTCCACTACCCGCACCTTGATCATCCTCCGTTTGCACTGTTTGCATTATTGTCCTTCTATTTATTGTTCTGACCTTTTTGGTTTTTTTCCTTAGTGTTTTTTTATTTTTTTATTTTTAAGTGTTTTATGTCGTACATTAGCACCGCAGCAAATTCCTTGTCCGTGAAACGGCTCTGTTCACTGAAAATGGCAATAAACACTCCTTGAGTACTTATATTTTTGAATGTTGAATATGATCAATTTTAACATCAAATATAATGGACCCTCACCTTCTCGTTGTCTCATAAATTTTTTAGAGTAATTTCACAAGCTTTCTTTTTTTGTGCAATAGTAAGTCACTCACCCAGAGGACATACTGTGCTGGTGTATCGACTGCCCTTGCAACTGGTGCTGCAGCAACCCTGACTCATGCTGGGATGGGGGATTCGGCTCCGGGCTGGGGAGGAGAAGAAGAGAAGGACAGATAAAAAAAACAGTTTTAGCTTCCGGGGGCCTGTTTCAGAAAGGAGGTTAAGTGTAAACTCTGAGTGAATTAACCCTGAAATCAGGGAAACCCTGGGTTTTCCGTTTCAGAATGGGAGGTTTGTTAAACCAGAGTAAGCAGAGTAAGTCAAACCCGTTTCTGAAAGAGAGGTAACTTCTACTCGGAGTCAGTGTCCATGGTTACTTATGCTGTGAACCTAACCTGGTAGGGAGCAGGTTTTATTCTCCAAACTCGAAGTTTCTGCCGGTCCCCTCCCCTTTTTAAAGACGAACGACGTATTTTTCGCTTTAACCTTCATTGCCCAAATGTCCGTCACACAGAGACGGTGTAAGTGACAAGAATGGCTTGTTCTTTTCTGGAGGACCCAATAGACGAGGAGGCTGCATTAATTTGTAGAACATTAAATTTACCTCGTACGAGGATTTTGAGAAGACTGGATTTTTTTTTTCACTTTTAGCTTCTGCCATGTTCTTTTAATTCCTGCAGGATTGTATCTACGTGAAAATGAAATCAGGGACATTGAATTAGATTAATGTAACAATTACTTTTTGGAAACACAATTTTCTAGCACTGCTTACTTTCTTAATCCCATATAAACCTATACCACTTGATCAATACAAGGGTAGTGTTGCAGTGTGTGTGTGCTGAGCGGGATGCGATCCATGAGAGACAAGGGGTGGGGCGAATGCAGGTGCAGATTGGGGGGGGGGGGTGAGCAAGGAGCGGAGGTGTGTGCGTGGAATATAATGTGTGTTCGGAGGACGGAGCACTTAGTTAAATAAAGGGAAGGTGTCATTCCCGCTCTGGAGGTTGAGGGTTTCCAACGGGAAGTGAACCCCGAAGGAGAATTCCCTTCGGCCCTGAAGGAAATCTCCCCTGCGCTTCTGACCACGGTCGGAAAGACGAGAGAAAAGAAAGGAGAAGTCCTCGCGCAGCGAAAGGTTCAACAGTAGACAAAAGTTCACTTTTAAAAACACAATTGCATGTATTAATATTAAACTGACCAACGTTTGCTAGAGGGGAAGGTTAACAAAAAAGTCCTCTAAACATTACAGACGTTAAATGCATTTTTCCCCAGATTGGTTCTGTACACTATGCAGCATTTCATGCATTTACACGAGGAATAACACTTCAAAAGTACACCTAAATATCACCATTTTTTATTTCACTCCTTACGCTATTTAAAAAGTTATTACAGCCAATATTTTATAACAATGATTTAAATGCAAACTTAGGCATTAACTTGAGCAGCTATGTTTTCCACGCTAACTGTCTCTGTTTTGCAGATGCAGCAGTGTTGCTTTTCTTCTGGAATATGTGCTCATATTCACTGTAACTCTGCAGCAGCACGTCAAGTTCAGCTGGAGAAAAATACGCAGACCTCTTTTTTTCACGGTTGCCATGGTGACTCGTGATATCTGCGCTCCATTGATAATGGCTTCTTATAGTCGTGGTGCGCACGCTCACCTCTGAATCAGTCCACTCAGAGTTGATTGATCTAACTCGGATCAGCTTCTCTGAAACAGAAAACTCAGAGTTGTTAATCTCCCGATTGACCAACTCAGAGTTCAAGTTCAACCTCAGAGTTGGTTGAACCTCCTTTCTGAAACAGGCCCCAGGTTATCAAAGACATGAACTAGGTGTGACAGAGCAAACGTCTGTCACGGTTTGAGAGTTAAATAAAGTGTATTTGCTTCTGACAGCATCAGTGGATGCACACACTGTACAGCTGTAAACTTCCAACAGTTATTGCAATTCACTTTGTTTATTTTCTGTTTTTGGTTGTTTTCAATGTCTTATTTGATTACTTCCTGATTTCATAGGAGCACTTCCTGTATCCAAAAGGTCCAGGGGGGTATTCCAGGAAGCATGTTTAAACTAGCCTGACTTTAAGCCTGAACTCTGGCTGAAATCCGCCTGAACTAGCTTTCTTTGGGTATGTCGGTTCCAAAAGACAGGATATGAGTTGGCGTAACTACGCTCGACTTGGTAACACTGGGTTAATGCTCGTGCACAGGAGGTACATAAAGACATTCTCAATGGATCGCCGCTTTCCGGAGTCACCATGAAAACGCGTGGTGAAAAAAAAGAAAACGCTGTACTTCAGTGAGATGGAGTCTGAGATTTTAATGACGGCGTATGAAGATTACACGTCCATCAAAAAAGTAATACGGCTGCATCATCAAAAAGAGTTTCTGCTTGGAGACAAAGAGCAGACAAAGTAAACGCACACGTTTCTGATCTTATTTCAATTTTCATTGTGACATATACATATATATATAAAACGTATCCAATTTTGCCAACTTAAATGAATTACTTCTATTGGTAACAAGTAATTGAGTTAAATGTATTCAACCTAATTTCCTACATCTATAAAACTCAATAATTGTTTATACAACTCAGATTTACGTATTTATCTAATTAAATGTCATTACTCCAATTCAATTAATCTTTTTTCTATCTTAATTAATTATATTTCTTGAACTCTCAAATGTCTATGTTTGAACCGGCAGATATACTCATTTTTATAACAATAAAAAGATGGGGGGGGGGATGCACGGAATGCAAATATTCGTTAAAGAATTTATCGTCTTTATCATTACAGAAAAAAAACTGTAGGGGTGCTATATAAACTAATTATCCTCTCCTTCACTCTCACTCATGGTGCAGAGACGTAAGCTCAGTAGGGCAAAATAACTCGGCAAAACATGGCAAAGCACAGTAAAACAACTAAACACATTTGGTCAAAAACTCACACTTAAACCCAAATCCGTCCAGACAGGCAAAGGGAATGATATCCCAGAATCCTTTGTGGTGCCGATCTAACAGCAGCACCAAAGGTACACCTACTTAATTGAATTAAGGAGCCGGCAAGATGGCGGTGTGACCGGTTTGTTTATATCGAGCTCCGAGCACCTAACTTTTTTATTGAGCTTTTTTGAAGCAGCAAGATTTTGCCTTTTCTCTAAAACGACCGGGGAACGTTGTGGATTGTAGTTTTTGGATACTTTTTAAAAATTCCCACCATTCAAAATGCCAAAACCTCCTAAAAGAAGCGAATCTTCAAAAGAAAAACAAAGCTCCGCTACCTTGTTACTAGCCGACGAGCACGACTACTCCGGCAGCAGCATGGACATACCCGTGACTTCAGAGGAAGAATTTCCTTCACTCCCAGTGACCCCAAGTAAGCCTCCTCTTGCTAAAAAGCCTACTTTGCCCTGGTCTATGAAATCGGATGAAGCAGTCAATATGCTCGCCGATCTGATCAACTCAAGAAGCGATGCTCTTGAAAAAATGGTTGAAACCGTCCGTTCCGAAATTAAACTCATAAATGACAAAGTTGATGCTATGGAACAACGTGTGGAAAAAAATGAGGAATATACATCGAAATGCTTGGCACGGGTTGCAGATGTGGAAGCTTATGGTCGACGATGGAATCTGAGGCTCTACGGTCTTCCTGAGGCTGAGAAGGAAAACGTGCGCGAGGAGGTGATCAACATTTGCCAGCATGTTCTGCCATCAGAAAAAGAAAAGTTTCCCGATGCTGTTGATGTCGCTCATCGGATGGGAAGAAAACGCCAGGAGGACCCGAGGCCTCGAGGGGTTCTGATCAGATTCATCTCTCGGCGTCTGCTGGAGGAAGTTTGGAGAGGGGCCAAGAAGAACGGGTTTCTCCAAGCCAAAGGCCTGCGCTTCAACGAGGACCTAACAAAGGAGGACAGGGAGAATCGGCAAAAGCTGTGGCCAAAAATCAAGAAAGCACTCGAGGAGGGAAAGGCGGCTTACTTCGTGGGAGGCCGTGGATTTATTAATGGATCAGAAGTTCACCCGTGAATAAAGAAAGGAAGGAAAATGAATAAAGAAGAGAGTTTTTTTTCTCTTTTTTTTGTTTTTTATTTTTATTTTTTCTCTCCAACCCTGTGAGGGGTCCAGTATGTTTTCATTCGTATTCTCAGGACATTTTCCCCCTCCCAAATCCCTTTTCAATTTTTTATTTGAAATGATTCCCTCTTGTTTTGTTTTTATGGGGGGTCACAAATGAAGGAGGAAGAAGGGGCAGAAAGGAAAAAAGGGGAGGAAAGGGAAAAAAGGAGTTTAACATTTTTTTTTTCCTTCTAAAGCTGCTAAATTTATTTTGGTGCTGTTCTCGATATTGCACTATTTTTTAAATAGCTTTATAGTTTTTATAAAACAAAATCTTTTTCTGTGTGTTGTTTATTGTTCGAGTTAATCTGTTTACTCTATCTTTTGTTTCTTTTAACGCCAGGGGGCTACGCAACAATGTTAAACGCAAAGCTTTATTTCTTTTTGCTAAGCAGTTTCAGTCAGATCTCTGTTTTTTACAAGAGTCTCATTCAATATCTGATGATGTCAAATTCTGGAAGTGTCAGTGGGGTAATTCCTTATGGTTTTCACACGGTACAGAGCGATCAGCCGGGGTAACAACTCTAAAAAATAAGTTTAGTGGGGATATTTTACTTACTGAAAGTGATCCATCAGGTCATTATATTTGCCAAATACTACAATGTGATGATAATATTGTTATTTCAGCCAATATTTATGGATACAACACTGCCAAAGAAAACTTCTTTTCTATATAGAAAACCTATTGTTAAAATGGTTAGAAAAATTTCCAAATGCCATCATATTGTTGGGGGGTGACTTCAATAATGTCCCAGATAATAATGCAGATAGGTGCCCTCCTCGTGCGCCGGATGGAAGCAACACCAAGCTAAAGAAATTTATGGAGAAATTTGACCTCCATGATATATGGAGAAAGAAAAACCCTGATGTCAAATGCTTTACATGGAGTAACAAAGCTGGTACAAATCAGTCCAGAATTGACTTTTGGTTGGTTTCAAAAAGTGTTGCTATAGATCAGATTGATGTAAACATTTGCCCCACCACTCTTACAGACCACAAAGCCATAGTTATTAAGATAAAGTTTACCACCTCTAAGTCTTATGCCACTCATTCAGCTTATTGGAAACTTAATAGCTCTATTTTATTGGATGACAATGTTAAAAAACAAATCAAAAGAGAAATAGCACATTTTTGGTCTAAAGCTAACATAGACAAGAAATATGGTTTACACTGGGAGCTTTTTAAATTTGAAATAAGTAAATATCTCAGAAAAGTAAGTAGTGATAAAGCTAAAAGTAGAAGAGCACATGAAGCTAATGTCATTTCAAGAATCACTCACTTGTGTCAAAATACTGCTGACACACTATCAGATGAAGATAAACTCCAACTCTCTAACCTTCAAACTGAACTGGATCATTTATATCTTCAAAAAGCCAAGGGAGCGTTTGTGAGATCTCGATCAAGATTGCTTGAAAACGGCGAACAAAATTCACATTACTTCTTTAATCTGGAGAGACACCATTCTAAAGGTAGCAGCATTCACAGAATTAATATAGATGGAACTATCTCAGAAGACCATAAAGTCATTTCTAACTATTGTTGTGAATT
This sequence comes from Oryzias sinensis, assembly GCA_037389245.1. Classification (NCBI taxonomy): domain Eukaryota; kingdom Metazoa; phylum Chordata; class Actinopteri; order Beloniformes; family Adrianichthyidae; genus Oryzias; species Oryzias sinensis. The sequence continues at coordinate 49,894 of JAUDJI010000057.1, read as the reverse complement.
TTACCAGAAACTTTATAGTTCTAAATTTAGTCAAGTTTCAACAGATGCCTTCATAGATTCGTTAACAGTCAAGACCATCACTGAAAGTGAAAAGGAGCAATGTGAGAGCATGATTACACTTGAGGAAGTACAAAAGGCCAAAGAACAACTTAAATCTAATAAATCACCAGGGACAGATGGGCTGACTTCAGAGTTTTATAAATGTTTTGCTGAGGATCTGTCTCCCTTTTTGCATCAAATGTTTTTAGAAAGTATAGATAAAGAACTTCTTCCTACGACATTGACTCAAGGCTTGACAACATTAATTCCAAAATCCGGAAAAGACCCATTGCTCTTAGATAACTGGCGTCCAATATCACTACTCAACAATGATTATAAGATCTTTGCAACAATCTTGGCTAAGAGACTAAAACTGACACTGGACTCAGTAATTGATGAGACCCAGTCTGGCTTTATGTCAGGAAGACATATAATGAATAATATCAGGCTAGTTTTGGACATTCTGGATTATCCAGACATTATAAATGACAATGTTTTTTTTTTATTTCTGGATTTTTACAAAGCATTTGATACCGTAGAACATAAATTCATTTTGCATTGTCTTAAAAAATTTGGTTTTGGAGAATAATTTTATTCAGCTATTGTTACATTATACAAAAACTGTAACAGCTCTATTAAATTAGCAGGTGGCACCTCTCCCAGATTTAATCTAGAGAGGGGAATTAGGCAAGGTTGTCCTGTTTCTCCGTATCTTTTCCTTTTAGTTTCTCAACTGTTAACAGATCACATTAAATCCAGTGCAGTAGAAGGCATCAATCTCATTGACAAAGAACTAATCATTACTCAACTTGCAGATGACACTACACTTTTTCTAAAAAATTAAAAGCAAATTCCTGTTGCTTTTGACGTTATTGGGACATTTTCAAAGGCGTCCGGTCTTTGTTTGAATGTGAATAAATGCGAATTAATGGCAATTAAAGAATGTGCTGCTACCACTTTGTATAATCTTCCAGTTAAATCTGAAGTGAAATATTTAGGTATTATAATAACAAAAGACCAACAAGCAAGAAGCTCCCTAAATTTTAACCCAATAATAGAAAAAACTCAAAGGAAATTGAATCAGTGGCTCTCCAGAGATTTATCTTTGAGAGGAAGGATTTTACTCAGCAAGGCAGAAGGTATTTCCCACTTAACATACGCAGCTTTGGCTTTACATGTTGATGATAAAATTATCAAAGAAATTGACAAAATGCTTTTTAATTTCATCTGGAAAAACAGAACCCATTACTTAAGAAAAAATGTTCTCATGAACTCCTATGACAAAGGTGGCCTCAATTTTCTAGATTTTTATACCTTAAATAACACATTTAAAATTAATTGGCTGAAACAACTTTTTAGAAATCCCAGCTCCATTTGGAACACAAATGTTATCATATGTTATCTAAAGTTGGTGGTGTTGATTTCTTTCTCATGTGTAATTATGATGTATGTAAAATCCCACTAAAGTTATCTGCATTTTATCGCCAAGCCTTCCTTTCATTGTCCCTTGTATACAAACACAACTTTTCACCTCAAAAATATTCTATCTGGAATAACAGAGACATTTTATATAAACGTAAATCCCTCTTCATAGAACACTGGTTTCGAAATAAGATTATTTTTGTGTTTCAATTATTTAACAACCAGGGCTTACTTTTAACTTATGAGGAATTTCTTTCTAAATTTAACTTCCCTGTTCCCCCTTCAGAATATGCTAGAGTGTTTGGAGCTATTCCCTCTGGTGTCTGCATGCTGTTTAAGTTCCAACACAGAATTCATGTTGAGGAGCCTTTTCTACTCTCTCCCATTAATACTCCTGTGGGGAAAATATGTCTGACCGGTTATCCCAGGAAAAACAACAAAGCCATTAGAACATTATTTCAAACGAATGTTGTTTCACTACCTCATAGCATGTCTTATTGGAACATGTTTGTTGCAGACATTGCATGGAAGGAGGTTTGGCAAATACCCAATAAATTTTTAATCACTAATAAGGTTAAAGAAGTTTCTTTTAAGATTATCCATAGAATTTATCCATCTAAAACGTTTATTCAAAATAGATTTAAATTAAACATTGAGACATTTTGTAGTTTTGGTTGTAATTCCCCTGAAACAGTTATTCATCTTTTCTGGTATTGTCCCAAAGTGAAGGTGTTTTGGCAGAAGTTGTGTGATTTTATTAATGATAAAATTGATTCTTGTTTTGTCTTATTCTGGAAAGATGTTTTGTTGGGTCTAATATCAAAACATATGCAAAAGGACTCTGGTTTACTTTTAAATCTTTTACTCATTTTGGCTATATTTCATGTCCATAAATGTAAATTTTCAGGTAGAAAACCCTGTTTCACTGTATTCCTTTCTGATTTAGGTCACTATATCAACAGTATCAGAAATTCAGAGAAACAAAAAGCAATCAGAACATTGTCTGTATGTGATAGATTCAGTATTTTTTCATAGAGTTTAACCCCCTGGCTTATTTCTATTTCTTGTTCTTATTTCTATTCTTGTTCTTCTGTAACAGATGTGTATTTGATATATGCTGTTGTGTTTTTTATTGCATACCTAAAAGTACTTTCTTGTAAAATGGCATAATGTGCAATAAAGTTGTTAAAAAAAATACTTAATTGAATTAATTTGAATGAAAGTAAAATAACTGTCTGAAAACTACATGTTATTTTTAAACCGACTTACAAAAAAAATGATTTATTTTAACTGAAACAAATAAGTTAGATCAAAGAAAAAAATTACTTTTCCAACATCCATATGTGGTCTTATCACCCTCTCACGGTGGAAAAAGTATTATCTGAGCTTCTTCATCCACTAAATCATCTTCAAATGGACACGCCATGCTGCTTCACCTCTCTGAAAACAAACTAACCTTCAACTAAACCTGCTCCAGACCAGGTTATGTTCAGAGCATGAGTTGCTATGGCAACTTGACCTACCCTGAAACATACCTCCATTTCTGGAACTGAAAGCTGAGGTTATCAACTTCCTTAGCCTCAAACTTACCGTGGGAGCTAGCAGAACCTGCTTTCTGGAATCCCCCCCCAGTGGACCCACCTATTGTTTTTGGTTTCCTTTGACAGGCCTGTTTTAAATTCAAAATGATTTCTTTTTATTTTTGCATTTTTGTTTAAAGATTGTTGTTGAATTGAGGATATTTTTGTGTTTTTATGTTGCATTGGTTACTAGGAAAAGGCATGTAATTGTTCTTTTGTTTTTTAGGAATTGTTTGATTTTGATTGTGTTTGTTTGGGGTGGAGCCAACCACCTATAAAAGAGGACCTATTTTCAAGATGGAGGCCCTCTGGTGATGTCTGGCTTCCATGCTGCTGCACTGTAGGCTGCTTTCCTGCCAAAAGCATTGTCAATGGGAGCCTTTTCCCAACATGTTGCTTAAAGACAACATAAAGATTGAGAGCACCTTGACTTTTTGTGTGGACAGTAGTTTGTTCTTCTGACACTAAGGTACTTACAGGTATATTACTTCACATTATTAGTAGTAAAACAAAGCATAGGACAAGCAAAGCATAGGACCATTATGTGTGTGAACACAGTTATCTGTCATGATCGAACTCTATGGAGACCCAGATGCTTTAACCCGGAAGAAACTCAGGAGACGAGGCAGAGTCAGAAGAGTCAGAAGGGGATGAGAGTCGTGGACGAAGAGGAGCGCCGAGGACGGCGTAGACAGTCAGTGACAGAGGTGGAGCGCCTAGGACGGCGAGCACAGCTTGGAGCGAGAGGTGGAGCCGAGGACGGCGTAGACAGCCTGTGACGAGGTGGAGCGCCGAGGACGGCGAGCACAGCTTGGAGCGAGAGGTGGAGCCGAGGACGGCGTAGACAGCCTGTGACGAGGACGGCGAAAAAAGGAACGAGGCGAGGAACCAGCATGACCAGTGGTGAGATGACCTGAAGGCATGAGACAAGGGTAAGTACATGGCTTCGAATTTGCTAGAGTGAAGTTACTAGAACTGAGGCCAGACGTAAGCACCGGAGTGAGTATAACGGACTGGCGTAGTATGCTGGGATGGATCTCCTTAAGAAGGTCTGCCAGGTGATGAGATGATGCAGGTCAGCTGGTTCCAATGAAGGAGCAGGGTGGGGAGGGGTAGCAGCCGGAGGCACCGTGACAGTTATCTATTATTCTAGAAGACAAACATTAATGTTGGGGGGTATGAACAATTCAGCTCAAATTTAGAAGAACTTGGCCTTTTGAATTTTAATGTGTCTGTCAATTTTTTTTATTTTGAACATGTGGAGTATCGTATCAAACCAGTTCTCTAATGTTGGAGAGACTGAGTTTTTCCATTTTTTTTTTTTGTTGCTGGAAGTTAGAGGTGCCTGCAGCAGCCTGTCCTCTGTTCCAGGATTGTGACATGGCCTTGGTAAAGATTGACAACATTGAAGGGTATCTGTATCTTACGACAGAGTTTTAGGGCCACGGTGAGGAAAAAAATTCTGACCAACGTGACGAGTTTTTTCTCGTCATGACGAGAAAAAACTCAACACAAAGTTTCGAGAAAAAACTTGTCGTGTCGAGATAAAAGGCGAAATAAAGTTTCGAGATTAAAGTCGCATGTCGCGCGAGGCAGATTTTATCTTGTAAATTTAGGAGATAAAAACTCGTAAATTTAGGAGAAAAAAAAAGGTAAATTTACGAGATTACAGTGGAAGTGAGCATGCAGAGCAGCAGGTGAACGCCGCGCAGCAGCAGATCAGACTGACTAAACGTGGTTGAACAGGTGAGCTGAATGTTTATTGATAACGTTCCAGATGTCTGGAAGCTCATTTGTTTGATTTACAATTTATTAAAGTTTTATTTATTGATGGTTGGTTTGCAGGATCTCTGCAGCCCAATGAAGACATCGGTATCCCTGCAGCTGTTTGCTTGAATCCTTTTTTCCTCCACCAAAGATCTCTATGTTTGTGTGATGCTTCCGTCTGAGGAGAAAAACGTTTTGCCTTTTTCAATGTTGTAATGCTAATATAACATACAGTCCCTGACAAAAGTCTTGTCGCTTATCCATTTTGAAGAAACAAAATTGTATAACCTCACTGTTAATGAATCCATTGGTTTTAGAAATGTCTCATATGAAAGCTAAAACCCTCCAAATTATGTTCAATTAACTTAAATAAATTTGCTTCACTGAAGAAAGATTGATCATTTAATGAACACAGACAGGTCACATTTTGGCAAGACAAAAGTTTTGTCGCCTACAGAGAGTAATGAGAAAATTTAACAAATATATGTTGCATAACATCAGTGAATTAAGTAGTGCTACTTTGAGATCCATATTTAATATCTTGTATGACTTCCATGAGCTTAAAGGACAGAATTCATGCGGTTTGACAATGATTCATACAATTTATGGATGAAGTCATCAGGAATAGCAAAGACAGCAGTCTTCCATGCCTCCCAGAGTTCATCAAGCTTCTTTGGTTTGATCTTCCATGCTTCCTCTTTCATTCTACCCCAGACATGCTCAGTGATGTTCATGTCTGCTGACTGGGCTGGCCAGTCCTGGAGGACCTTGATCTTCTTCGCCTTGAGGAACTTTGATGTAGAGATGGAAGTATGCGACGGAGCACCATCCTGCTGCAGAATTTGACCTCTTTTATGGTTGGGAATGTAAGAGGTAGCTAATACTTCTTGGTATTTTAGGCTATTGATATTGCCTTCCACACTAAAAATGTTTCGCACCCCCCCATACTGGATGTAACCCCAGACCATGATTTTTCCGCCACCAAACTTATCTGTTGTCTGGGTGAATCTTTGGTCCATGCAGGCTCCAGTTGGTCTCCTGCAATATTTGCGGTGGCTGTGATGTAATTCAACTGAAGACTCATCTGAGAAATCCACCTTCTGCCACTTTTCATGCGTCCATCCTTTTAGCAGGCTGTGGGCCTTGGCAAATGCCACACGTTTTTTCAATTGCCTTTTGTTTGGTGCTGGTTTCTGTGCACTGATTCGACCATGGAGGCCATTTTGAGACAGAATTCTAAAAACTGTTCTGGTTGACACAGGGACTTGAGGTGACCAGGCATGGTGGAGCTCTGCTGCAGTGGAAAAGGGGCTGGCCTTGGATTTTCGAACCAACAAACGGTCCTCCCCAGCAGTTGTCTTGGGGGGTCTGCCGGACCTGGGCTTGTCAAAAACATCTCCAGTCTCTTCAAATCTTTTTCTTATTCTTTGTACTTGACGCTGAGACACATTGAAGGTGTCAGCCACCTCAGCAGTGGATCTGGTCTTCAGCCTCTTGATAATCAACGCTTTAGTCTCAGGGTGAATCTTAAGGCCCGTACACACCGGGACGAATATTCGCCAAGCATTATTCGCCAGCGTTTTTCGCCACGTTTCTTGTGTTCACACCCAGGCGATTTTCGCTGACGATGAGCTAAGCGAACATGCAATTTCATTCCCTGACATTAGATGGCGCTTAATGTAAAACAGAAATACCCCTGTACACAAGGTGGCGCTGCGCATTTTTACGCTTCTTAAACTCGCTTTTCCCTCAGAAGAAGAGAGCAAGTATTTACGCGCTTGTCAGAATCAAACAAAGAAAACATAAATATTTCCAGCACCAGCTGCTCCAACTGGTGCTTGGTTCGGGGATATTTAAGAATGTCCGTCATTATTTCTTCGCGGCTGTGTAGATGCAACTCGGCGTCTTATCTGCCTTATATGCAAAAGCGCCATTCTCATTGGTCAAAAAGATTTCAACACGACGCGTCAAACCAAAAAAACGAACCCGAGTCGTTTTTTTAAAAGTGACGCTTTGACGTGTGGCGTTTTTTCGCGTCTGTGTGCACACTCACATTGGTGCCCTTTGTTTAGTCACGAGGCGTTAAACGTCGGCAAAAATCGCGGGGGAAATTCGACCCGGTGTAAAAAGGCCTTTAGGCAGGTTGTCAGAGGTCAAGTTGCAGTTGATGTGAAGGCCTGGTGTGCTGGGGTTCTTTTTATACACTCCCACTAATTGATTGATCAGTAATTGATCACAGGTGAGGCTGTAATCTAGGATTGGGTGCATCATATTACAAGGCGACAAAACTTTTGTCTTGCCAAAATGTGACCTTTCTGTGTTCATTAAATGATCAATCTTTCTTCAGTGAAGCAATTTTATTTTAGTATATTGAACATAATTTGGATTAGGGTTTAAGCTTTCATATGAGACATTTCTAAAACCAATGGATTCATTAACAATGAGGTTATATGCTTTTGGTTTCTACAAAATGGATAAGCGACAAGACTTTTTTCAGGGACTGTACTATTTTCATTCCTCTTTGTTTTTTAATGATCAAACAGGACGCTTCATCTGCAGGAGGGGGCGTGTATAACACTGTTTACTTCCGCACTGGTGTTCGGATGACAGATTCATGACTTAAGGTGACAGATGAACTTCAGGTTATGTGAATGAAAAGGAGAATAAACGCTGCAGCGGTCCTCTGCACCTAAACGTGTCTCTGAGCTCCTTATTTTACATATGAAAGTCCGCTTTACCGACACCGAATCCCGGAAAGACGGATCCACTGACAATAATCTGACTTTGAGTCGCCAAAAGGTTCAGAATCTCTTTGTTTTAAACCTATAATAATCCGGAAATAAAGCTTCACAAAAGGCTCCACAGATTTCATCTTCAAGCTAGGCTCCAATAAACAGACAACTTCTGTGTTTTCTCCTTGTTAATCCTTGTTAATCTATGAATTTTTTCCCGTAAATTTACGAGTTTTTATCTCTCGTTTTTTTTGGTGGCCATAAAACTGACTTTAATCTCGAAACTTTATTTCGACTTTTATCTCGACATGATGAGTTTTTTCTCGAAACTCGACACGTTAGCCAGAATTGTTTTTCCTCACCGTGGCCCTAAAACTCCGTCGTAGTATCTTAAACACTAAAAGTAGTGTTCTATGAATATCTTTCCAATACTGATTAAGCCTTGGCCATTCCCAAAACACATGGGAATGGTTTGCCTCCACTGAACCACACTGCCTCCAACATCCACAATGAACATTTCTATTTTTGCCTTGTAGAGGAATTTTAAAATAACTTATAAGATATTCTTTAAGCAATATACTCTCTGTTCTATAAAAATTTGTGGAGGACCATTTTGAAGAGCGTATTTTGTCCTGATCTTCTTCCGAAATGAAAATTCAAGCTTCACTTACTCATTTTTTCTTAATGTGTAGAGTACTTTTCCCCTTGGAGTTATGCATTGCATAGCCTAGTGAAATACTTTCACTTATAGGTGAACTATAGGAAGTAGAGGGCTGCATTGGGATCGGGTCCCGCGGGACCCAACCCAAATCTCGCGGGATTGGGCGGTTTGGATTGTGCTGCGGGCGGGAGCGGGCGGCAAAAACTAAACCCCGCGGGATCAGTGCTGGCATGAATATCTCATGAATATATATTAGCGGACTACATTTAAGCTGTGCAGTTGTTGGTTTCTTATGTACTGAAGCTCCGTGAAGGCACCAGATAGAGACGCCCAATGGGCTCTGTCATGTAACCTGATGTTGGGGGTGCGCCCCGCCTCTTACTAAGAGCGCGCTTCAGGCTGTCTGTCTGCGCGCGCACACACGCACACTTTTAACCGAACAGGATTTGTGAAAATATATTTAATATTTAAGTTGTACATTACACAAGAGGAATGCATCAAAAGATGAGGCTGGAGGAGGACATGAATCTCTTTAATAATATAAATAAAAATACGTGTTTTTTTCCTGCGGGACGGGGGACGATACAAAATCAATGCATCTCTATTACTGTGCGGGACTAAATTCTCTGAGTTTTGCGGGTGCGGGCGGGAGTGGACATACATATTGCGGGAGCGGGCGGGAGTGTGCGGGAGTGTAACGCATACGTTGCGGGAGCGGGCGGGATTGGTCAAAAATTCAGCGGGCGCGGGCGGGAGCGGAATGAAGAAAATAGTCCCGCGCAGGGCTCTAATAGAAAGCCTTCAAGATTCCAAAAACATTTGTTTTGTTTGATGACTTGGACTTGACTGGACTTGACTACAGTTGTGTTCAGGGCAGGCCATATTTCGGGTTACAACACGGACGCATGTGGCTGACGGCGGCTATATAACTATCTTCAAATGACTTAAAAAGTGGATTTTCTCAAAAAAAAAAGAGACCTGACCATGGCCCCTAAGAAAAACCATGACTACGAAGACCTTAAAAAGACTCTTAATGATATCCAAGCTGCATTGTATCCCTTTTTGGAACAAGTGGCCACTAAGCTAGCTCCTCTCATGGAGCCAATGGAGGACCTCCGAAGATTCCGAGCTCAAAATGAGCAACAAGAAAACCGGGTCGACATTCTGGAGAAAAGACTGGAAAATGTGGAACAACAAGTAAGGATGAATAATGTCATTCTCACTGGAATACCGATCAAACCTCGGGCTAAGCTGAGTTAGCATTGCTAAAGCTAATAGCGCTAGCATCGCTAGCAGTTCTGAAACGGAGAGCGGTGGAGAGTCTCTGGAACACCAAGTGGAATCATTTATCACGTCTAAAGGGATTTCCCTGGATCTCAACACCATTGAGACCTGCCACCTGCTCCCCAGGAGAAAGGAGACGGATAAACCAGCGATCCTCATCAGGTTTGTGAATCAAAAACAAAAGCTAGCTCTGATGAACCAAAGGAAGAACCTGAAGGGATCTGCTACTTATAGGAACGACCATCTGACCAGAAGGAATGCTGAAATCGCCCGGACCAGTCCAAAGTTCTGATTATTAACACCATGAAGGACTTTGAGAAGTGTTTGATCACGGTCATCTGAACCAAAATGCAGTGATAAATCAAAGAGCCGAATAATTTCAAGAAATATGACGCCTGGATTCATCACTTTCTCCAAAAGTCTGAATTGACCCTGATTCTCGGCAAAGTACTGACTTGCAGACAATTTGACCTCAACTTTCTGCGTCGCTGATATTAGCTGAAGAAGGATATGGACCTCTATTTAATGTCTCCAGACATAACATCGAAGAGAACTATAAACTATGTTGGAGTCTGTTCAATACAAACTGTTAATCAGCATTAGAATAAATACCAACCTTGGGCATTCGACAGATTATCGAGCCTTTTTATTTTCTCTTACAGCATTACTTTATTATAAAAATAAATAAAAAAATACAAAAAAATCATAAAAAAATGATTAATCAATTATTGAAAATGGTTAAAATTATTGACTTTTAATATTTTCACTACACTTGCTCCAAAAAATTGATAAGTTGATTCATGATTTTTCCTAATGTAACATAATTTTTGCACATATTTTTAACTTTTGATACTTTATCAGATTTAATCTATGAAAATTCCAGTGTTATGTCTATTTTACTGATATAGTATTATTTTTAATAATATCAATGAATTTTATAAGTAACATAAACTTCATATATTTGGATACTTCATTGCCATGTTGATTTTTAAAAGTTATTTTTTACATAATAATGAAGTAATTCATCTTTGTCATGTGCTTTATTGATACTTCAAGATTTTTAATTCTGTCTGATAAAAGCTAGGAACTGGATAATGATAAATCATGTAATAAAATGGTTACAGTATAAGGGGGTGGGATTATATAAGTTTGCTTCCTTCCACTCCCTTTCAAGCAATATTTATTATGTCTAATTATTCTAAGTGTGATTAGTTACTGTATGAATGTGTAACTGATGATTGTATTGTTTGTGTGTATTTTTCTTATTTGATTGCTTAAAATAAACCATTGAAAAAAATCTTAAAAGTTCATTTTGTTTTGATTGTTGAAATAATCGTGCAAGTCGTTTGCTGTAAGTCGCATTTAATTGGTAAGGACCAACAACTTCTTAACGGTAAATGGCATAAACCTGCAAAGGCCCAAAGCGCTTTACAGTTACACATTCACACACTTTGCTGCCGCTTCCACCAGAGGCAAGGTGGAGATCAGAGTCTTGGCCAAGGACACTTCTCCACATTTGTGGTGACTTTTTGTCACTGAACCAATTCTTTAATCTTTATACTGATTTGATATTAATTGTATAAATACATAACTTGGGTGGTATGACTGAAGTCTATATTCAACTGTAATTTATTGTAAATAATTCATGTCGTGATCATAATTTCTCTGATAGATCAACTGGAGCCTCAAAAATTCTGTTTTCTGACAGAACTTTCAGCTTCATGCTGATAACGTACGTGAGCTGGTGACCAAAGAACCTACAGTTCTAACGATCCTCCCGACCAGCAGAGGGCGCAACGAGCCCACATCGACTGCCGTCGTCACTTCCGGTCTGCTCCGCCGTTTTTACACGTGCAGCGGAGTGTCTGCGAGCCTCGGAGTTTTTAGTGATAATAATTTTATATAGTAAATTTACGAAAATGAGTGAAAAAGTTGCAGCTGCGGCCGAACTTTTGGCTCTGAACCCGGAAGAGGAGAGGACGTTCAAGGAGAAGATACGGGAGGCGAAGAACAAGAAGAAATCCGGAAAGGTCCATATTACGTGTTTCTCTCAACAAGAACCTCAATTCAATCCATTGACGTTTGTCTATCGATTATTGTAATGTGCAATATAACAAATGTCCTGCTAGTAGAAAACAGTTCTATTTAGCGCTTATTCGTGAATTATTGTTCTCAGTTAGCGGAAGGCCTATGGTTCGGCTGCGGTTCCGTTGGGGTTGTGGTTCCGTGCAGTTGTGATTTGGGCTTTACTTTAGTTCAGCTATGGTTCCGTTCGGCTGAGTTTCCGTTTAACTATGGTTCCGTGAGGGCTGTGGTTCTGTAACATGCACACGTGACCTAGCTTAGCCACCGGTATTTTCTGCTAGTCTGCGCGCGAGGCTGCCTGCAGTGAGTCTCTTCTTAGAACGAGCGTCACTAGATCGGTGGGTAGTAACCAATCTAGTGTTAACTTAGTGCACCGTTTTGTTTTTACCAGCGTCGTGAATTTCTTTCAATGCAGTATTAGTTAGTTAGGACATTTTCCGGATGAAATTTGCGGCTTACAACACATCTCGTCCGCTTTCTGAGGTAAGTTAGTTGGTGTCTAATTTTAATGATTTTTTTTCTCCACCTCCTGCAAATTTAATGAGAAAATAACAGTTAGCAGGTACCGGTTTTTATTTATTTTTTTCGTTTGCAAGCCGAATCCTGGGGCGTGTGGTCATGTGACCGGTTTTGAGTAAGCTGATTGGCTGCAGCCAATGTCCACAAACATACAGCATCAGATGTAGCTTAATGAAATTAGAAAAATCAATTAGAATTTGGTATTTTTAAGGAAACAACTGTTTATTTATTTAAAAAATGCAATCGTGACATTTTATAAAATACTTCATAGTATTGTTACCCTTTACTTTAATATTTTTGCTGGCTTTGTAGACATTTTTATTTTTCTGTGACCTTCATCGTGTGTTTTTACCTTTTTTTGCCACTTGGATTGCGTCTACATAGGCCTGCACAATATATCGCAAATTTATTGTTATTGCGACATCAAGCTGTACAATATGCATACCGCAAAAGATGGCGAAAATCACAATAAATTGTTACCTTAAACGTGCTAAAACAAACTCACGGCAGCTTGAGATATCTAACAAATGAAATAAACCCATTTGTGCATTTAACCAATCGGAAGGACCCTTTTACACTGTTGATCAATCAGATGAGCTCTTTTATGTTTGATGTTTGCTTTCTACGTCGACGAGGGTCATTTGGAGTATAACCTTTAAACTGTTGCAGTGAAATGGAAATGATGCTTTTGGTTGTTTTGTTATTTGTTTATATACCGCAAATTATATCGTCATCGCATTATTATTCACAGATATCGCATATCCCGAGTTTTCCTCATATCGTGCAGCCCTACGTCTACATATAGTTCAAACCCAGGAAATGAAAGTCTGGAATCTCGATTGTTGTGTATAAGTGTAAAAAATTAATTTAGTGTAAATAAGATTTTTTGCTTCAAAATGTGTTTTTTTTTAAGTTAAATGCTTTTATTAACATGTCATGCTGAAGATGTCAGTGGTTACCTTACAGCATCTGTGCTTCAAATTGAACTGTACCATTTTCTTGACTATATTCGTAATTGATTATTATTTGATAAGGAAATAAAAATTGATTTGAAATCAACTTAAATTCTTGTTCTATTGGCTAGTGTGTCATGACATTGAGTCATGACACTAAGAACTCTCATCTTTGATTTAGGTCACAAGCATTTGATTGTTTAGCTTTTTATTCAAGAATCAAATTCCGCACTACATGTGATCTCTTCAAATAACTTATTTTCTGACCTACACCAGTGATCTTTGTGCCACCTGGAAATGCTTCTTTAAGCCCTTTCCATTTGACAAAAACATCAGGCCAGTCCAATGAATTTTAACATTTTTCTCCCATACCTACGTTTAGGCTGTGGTTTGTTCTGTAACTCTTTTCCTAAACAGTTATTATGGATTTAAATGGAGCAGCTGCTTGACATAGAGGTCCAATTAGATTAGTAACCCTTCATCATGATTCCTGTGATGTTTTCATGTAATCGGATTAGTAACCCCTTCAGCATAACTGCTGTGACATTGGTATACACGTTGAAGGCAGTCATCTAAATACAATCTACATAAACTGGGGGAAGTCCCCTCTGCTATGCTGACATACATTTATGTTCCAAACAGCTTCCATAAAGGATGAACTGTAATGCAGAGGGGTGGTACCCTCACAGTCCCCTCACTGTGAAGCAGACGGCGGGTTCCTCCTGTTCTGTACCTGTGGTACGTCTGCAGGAACGTCTTCCTGAAAGCTTCTCTGTTTTCTCTCCAGGGGAACGCTCTGGTTCCTGGGGTGGTCTATGTGGGACACCTCCCTCTGGGCCTGTTTGAACCGCAGCTCAAGTCCTACTTTGAGCAGTTTGGATCTGTTCAGAGGCTTCGGCTCTCCAGGAGCAAGAAGGTAAGACCCAAACGCTGCGGTTTTCCAAGGCTCAGCCTGAAAATGTTCTCCGGTTTGACTGTAACCTGAGGTCAGATATCTGAGCCCACAGCACGGCGGCCCATTAAGCTTATCGTCTGCTCCTGTGTAGGCAGGCCGATAAAACCCATGGGCCTACAAAGTTGTGATTGTTAGTGTTTGTGCGTTCATCTTTGTGTGCTGATGTTTGTGTGTTTGTGTTCCAGACTGGCGGAAGCAAAGGTTTCGCCTTTGTGGAGTTTGAATGTGAGGAAGTTGCCAAGATTGTAGCAGAAACCATGAACAATTACCTGATGGGGGAGAAACTCATCAAATGTGAGTCCTGCTTGTTCTCAGTCTGACTCCCACCTCCCTGTCCCCCGTCTCTGAGATCTTCTAGAACAGGAGCCTGATTTCTGGAGGCCAGAAACCTCTGGAACGTGTTCAGAAGGTGGATTTAGAGCAAAGGAGAAGCATTTTTAAAGGCTGCAATGTTCCGTAGGGAAGAACCTTTAGAGGAGCTGCATTCTCTAAAATGAGAAGGGTTGGTCTGTAAAGCCCTTTTGGCTGAAGTGGATCATGTTTGGGGTTTAACATTTTAGACAGCAGCAGCTCTAAACCACAGATGTGTGGACTTCATGACTCAAACTTAGGTGGGACACAAAGGTCTCATGTTTCTGCATTAGAGAGAGCATCTGTGTTAAACACTAATGTCTTTAAATTCAAAAGTAAAACTTCTCCAAATGATGATGTAAAATGCTGCTGACAGCTGGTAGAAGACCATATCTCTCTTTAATAAAGCTGCTAGTTGATGATAATCTTTATGTGTTTTCCAACCTTTTTGGAGCCAAGGTTATCTTTTTCCGTGATTACGAGGCACACCAGCAATCAAAAAGTGCTCAGTAGTCTGTGTCCCGCGGTCTGACGAGCATTTTTCTAATAATAATTGATTTCCTGAAAGATGCTATAGAAGTTTGTTTTTTTAAATTTAACATGGGTTGATTAAAATGTCATTTTATGCAGAACCTTCTACGTGTGAAACACTGACAGGCACAAAAAGGATTCTGGAGTCCAAAGTTGAAACTGATGTAGAAGTGTTCCTGCTGTGAGGTAAAAGTCACGACGGCCAAAACGGGTTTAATCCCAGAAAAGACGATCCATCCTACAATGGGGACATTTCCATGAAAATGAACCTGAAGATAAACTTTAGCTGCAAAGAGGAACCGTGTCCAACCAGAAACCCTCCAGAGGTTTGAGGGGAGGAAAATGCTTGTGACTTCATTTTACAGCAGGTAACCAGCAGACCACCTTGCTCTTTTAGAAGACATGCCCCTCCCCTGGGTCATGGTGTTCCAATTAATGAGGGAATTTGGGTCAGGCAATACAGAAGCCTTCCAAACCCAGAGTTCAGGTCCTTTGACCCAGGACGTAAAACTGAAAAGGTACGCAGACACGGCAGCAAAAAGAAACACTCAACCTACTAAAAGTAATTCACTCAAACAAACCACCGAGCACAAGAAAGGAGTCGGAAACCGCGTGCATGTCGTGAGTTATCGGGTAACTCGCTCACATGTTTTAGTAGTGGAGTGAGTGCACCCACCAAACCAGCATTAGCTTGGAGTGTGTGTGTGTTTGCGCCACAGTTTTCAGGTGAATAAAGAAAGCATTTGATTATGAAGTTTGTGTTTTTATTTTTGTTGTGCGTTTTCCTTGTGTTTTAAGGCGTGTTTACTATCTTTTCCTGAGCTACTGTCTGCACCTGGAAAACTGCCCCTCATGGATAAATAGTTTGACGTTTCTGGAATTTTGTCCCTGGTTCACCTCAGTTTGTCTAACCACCTAACCCTAACCAATTATATAAGAACGAAAAATGTAAAAAAATAGCCCCCCCCCCCCCCCCTCGACGATACATCGTCAACGGCCAATTTAGGGGACATCGCCCAACCCTATTTTGCTGCTTCGTTTGCAGAGGGGATGATGTTCTTCACAGCTTCTCTCCTGTGACCATCTTGTCCTCAGGTCACATTGTTCCTTCGGAGAACGTTCACGAGAAGCTGTTTGTGGGGTCCCAAAGGCAGTTCAAGAAACCGTCCCACCCTGCTGTGACGCGCTACAACAAGAAGCGCACGGCAGAGCAGGTTGCCAAGATGACCGACCGGCTGCTGCGCAAAGAGGCCAAGCTCCGCAAGAAGCTGAAAGCTCATGGCATGGAGTACGACTTCCCAGGATTTGTGAGTCTGGACCAGAACATGGCAGCATAATGGTTTGAAAGTGCTGAAGGTTCACAAAGTTTAGGGAGTCAGCTGAACGGCAGACCCTACATCTGAATGGAACCTTACTGTTTCTGCTGAGACAAACTCAAATTCTCTGTGGATGAATGTTCACCTGAAGTCTGACTCCTCCTCCTTTGACCTGCAGGCAGCTCAGAAGAAGCCGGTGGAGGCAGCAGACTCGTCGTCCTGCAGCGATGTAAGTCCTGTCTCCTTTGGCACAGAATGAATTTAGGGGCAGGGCCCCCCTGCTGTGTGCTCATGAACTTCCAGCGTACATCTCATGAGCCGTCTTCCGCTGTAGGATATCACGCCAGTCTGCACGCCATCTTTCACGGAGAGGAGGAAGTCATTAGTCGCAGATGACACGGATGACGAGATAGTCCTAAAGATTCCGCCGGTGGACAAAGAGGAGGAAGAAGACAGTGAGGAGGAAGAGCAGTCCTCTGAGGAGGAGCTGTGAGCCTCCTGTAAGGACTCAGGATGATGTGGACCTGAACTGTAATTTATGACTATTAAATCTCTGTGTTCTGAGAGGATCTGCTGTATGTCTGATAGACAGCAGGTGGCGCTCTGACAGGACCACGGAGAGTTCATTCATCTGTTGAGGTTGAAACTTAGCGCCACAAGCTGCTTTCAGAATAACAGAGCAGCGTCTGCAGGTTAACAATGAAAGCAGGTTTTTCTGAACCTTCAGTCTGAAGGGTCTAGGATGGAACATCTTCCTCTTATGCTGTAAAATGTTTATTTTGTAAAATAAATACCTGAAACCTATTTTGTATCTGTTAAAAAGTGAGGACTTTCTTAACCATTTTCTCTGCTGCTCCATCCATGTTGGGATCTCGGGTTTCCAGCTCCTGTGGGATGAAGGGGGGGGGGTCCCTGAAGGTTTTGATGTTTGGTTTAATTTTAACTGTTGGAAAAGAAAAGAAGAAACGAACAGATTTATAACCAGAATTCCTAAACCAATCCGTGCGAGTTTTCTCTTTTATGGCTGTGGTATTGCAGTACCAGTTTCAGATGGTAGGTGTCGCCACTGACGCATGCACTGGCAGCATTTCACACGGACTTATAGCGCATGCTCACTGCAGCCCCATTTTCGGCACTGTAAGAACCTGAGGCTGCGCGCGGAGCACCTGTCTCGAAGGCCAAGGCTGTGTCCGATTTCCCACCCTAAACCCTAACTACTAAAACCTATATAGTGCAGAACTATATAGTTCCCATGATTTTGAAAGCGATTCGGACACCCATGCTCACTACTTTTCTATTTTGTGTGTTGTTCATATGGCGCTTGACAAGAAAACAAAGTGGCACATTACCGCCACCACCTGGTCTGGAGGCGAACTACTATTTAACACGGAGACTGACACCTATTTTCCAAAGTAAAAACCTTAAAAGTATGAACATTTTACGACGAATATTTATGAATCTGCTGGGTTCTGATCATGGAAAACGTAGTTGATTTATAAATAATACAATTACCAACACATTGTGGTAGATTTAATGTATTTGTTCAGAAATGAACCGCAAAGTTCTTCGTCCATGGCAATGTTTATTGTTTATTTTTGTGCCGCTGAACTATTAACGGGCTCGAACGAGGAGGCATTTTCTGTAGTTTTCTCTTCTACATTACTGAAAATGGCTTTCAATATGAATTTTTCAGTGGACCTGTTGGCAATAATTGAGCCGTTTTTCGTGAGATCAAACTAAAAACGAGCAGATATGCAGATCAGAAGATTTCCTCTGGATGTCCTGACCAGACATGAACAACTTGTGAGTTAAACCGCTGATATCAGCTGAAACGATATCATTGGTCTTGTTGGTCTTGTTGTAACACCTCGGTTACAGGGACACAGTGATTGGCCAATGATTGGCTCCAAAGCATGCTGGGAAACATGACGTACTGCTATTGTTGTTATCCTACGAGCTAAAGGTAAGTGCATTAGGTGAAGCAGCCAGCTTAATATGATAATTTTCAGATTTTCATCAAGACAATAACAGATCGACCATTCTTGCTTTTATTTTTACCTTTATTGAATGCTCACAGAGACATGGAAGTAGCAGCAGGAAGCGGCTTTTTCATCAAGATGACGGAGGGCGTACCACCAGATGAACGTGAATACGATGGATGCTTCTGTGCTTTTTAAAACAAATAAATCTGTTCTCTAAACATCCTCCATGTCTTCAATGCAATGTAATGAGACACACACAGATAGAAATGTGAAGGTTTCTGCTGTAAATCTTTGACGTAAATTAATTACAGGATAAATGATCGGCTACTTAGTTAGCATGTAGCCTAATAGTCTTCGAATGTAAGGCAACTGACTGCTAAAAGACAAGTCCTGAATATTATTATTCCTATTCGACCCTATAATACAATATCAGCTGTCTGTCAACCGACCAGCCAGTTGCCCAAATGCCGGCATACATCAGAGAGCTCTGTGGAGGAGCTAGTAGTAGCCTAGCAGGAGCTATCGTATGACAAAGCAGCCTAGTTATCAGAAATCTTTTTACATTTTTCTTATATTCATTGAGACAGTAATAAAGTTATCATTTTTGTTTTTTATGTTCCTTTTTTGAACGAATGTGGGTCACAGAGACACAGAAGTTACGGCTGACAGCAGCTTTTGCCGGCGTACAGAGAGCATATCCGCGTGAATGACTTATAACGTGAATAATTATTGCGTTCGAACGGATTAATTATTGCTGTCGCACGAGTTAATCATTTCGAGGGAACGGAATAGTATTTTGAGGGAACGGAATAGTATTTCGTGCGAACAAGATAATAATCAGTGGGAACAAGATATATTTTAGTATCTTAATGTCAGGACAAGGGCTCCGTAGTTTTGTGATCAAAGATGTATAATATTTACTATGACTTTTTATATGAAAATTCCAGAGGTTTGCATATGAAATTTGGTGAGTTTATCAATAGCTCCCAAATTACCTGACCCAAAGAGATTAAATCTATGCCGAATTGTGGCTTTAAAGCTATTGCAAAATAAAGTGGTGTGTCTGATGGATGTCAGTGCCAAAATTCGGCATATGTTTAATCTCGTTAGTTCAGTCCCAGTCTCAGACCCCATCCGCGCGAATGTCTGTCGAATATCCAACCTAAAACTAACTTCACGGCAGTTGTTGAAGTCCCAGTCCGAGGGTGGTCAGGACGGTGTGACCCTGCTGTCTTAAATGACACAATGTCTGGGCGTTCTTGTGATTCGTGTAGTGTAAAGATTTATTTAGAGAATAGTTTGAGACGGTTAGTAATCCATCAGAATAGTGGTATTTTTATTTATTTTTACCAATAAACTTTATTGTACATTTTTTATTTACAGAAATTCACATTCAGTTGCACAATAAAGAAACAATTGCAAATATCAAACACATATAAGTCCAAACAACAATTATAATAGAATAGTAGTAGTGAATATAAATCAAATAATTTAACTCGCGATGTTGCCCACATAGAGGAAGTGACGTAATGTTTGCGCACGCGCACAGACCGATCGGGTAGCTGTTAGAGATCGGTAGAGCTTGCGCTTCGCGGAAACTTCTGCTCCTCTATTCGCCTGAAGCCTCTATACAAAACGTCATATCGCCACAAAGACCAAAGAGAATTCGGTGTCGAAGGAGCGGCTGTTCTCGTGGCGTGGTCGTCCTCCCGCCGCTGGCTTACTGACTTGTTATCTTTCTCGGTGTTTCTCTGGATTCAGCGACATGGAGACGAGCAGAGCGACGTTCACGGAGACGGAGCGTCGTTTATGGACAGAAACCGCCCTTACTGTCCTTCTATGTCTGGAAGCAGGTACATGTAACCTCTGTTTCGGTTTGGTTAGCTTCCCGGCTAGTTTCCTGGTTTACACCTGGTTAACCTCGTGCTGAACTTACTGCTAGCTTCCAACAGTTAGCTAGAGAACTTCCCAATTTGTTCCCTGGTTAACGGCCAAACTTAGACTTTTTCCGTAGAGTTTTACAGGCTGGTCACAATACAACCGATGACTGTATCTGAGACCTGGACTGACCCCCCCTGGCGTTCCAAACAGGAAATGGCTCATAGAAGCCAAAATCCCATAGAATTCTTTTTTTTACGTCTTCTTGATGGTCCACAATTATTTTTCTTGATTATATTTTTCATTACAAGTTATTTAAATTTTAAACTGACCAATCAGATGCCTCCATTATAGCATGTGGTGCCAGCTGGCCCCCCACATGATTGACAGATTCTCCTGAGCCACTTTCAGTGGAAGGGGTGTCAACTTCAAACGAGATTGCTGACAGTTGTTGCCATAGAAACATTGACTCAAACTCAACTCGGACCAATCACTGTCGTCTGCCACCAACATGGCGACCAAATTGACTTTATCTTGCTGGAGCTAGAAGTAAGGCATTTTCTGTGGCTGACACCACACCCGCTCTGTCCAGTTCTGTTATACAGTCAGTGATTACAATCCAGGGTGGAGTACAAACAGGAAATCCAGTGTGTCTCACAGTTGTTGGATGTAAACCCAAAAGAGCTCAGACCGCCTGGATCTTGTGTTTGAGAACTGTTGGGAAAACTCTGAGGAACATATGTGCAGGTCTGACTGACAAACTGAGACGGATGCTGGTCAGACCTTTCTGAACTGAAACAGAAGAAGTCTCGATGAACAGAAGCTGCTGGACTTTTGTGATCCTGATAAGCCATAAGAACAGCAGTTTTTTTCCTGGTGGGAACATCTGTGTGTCAGAGCTGACTTGGAACCGACTAAAAGGACTTTCCTCCTCCTCCAGTTGGATGCGCAGTGATGCCCCCTCAGAACGTCAGTGTTAATGACCTCCAGCTGACGTGGGCGCCAGGCTCCAGAGACGGGGGTGTCTTGTACACGGTTGAGTATCGCAGGTGAGCTCTTTTGATGTGATGGACCTACAGATCCTGCAGACTTTCAGGAGCTTCATTAGATCAACTCTAATCATTTTCTTTTTGTCTGATCTGGAAGTGAATCACTTCACGTGAATGTTGTCTCTTTCCGTAGATTTGACAACAACACCTGGCAGCAGGTGTCTGGGTGCGTGGACACGCCCGACACTTCTTGTGACTTCTCCTCAGCCGCAGCCAATGCCACCCAGGGCTGCATTGGGCTGCGCGTGCGTTCCCAGGAGCGCGGCGTGTCGTCGGCTGCGGTTCCGGCCTGCAGCGTATACGGTAACCGAAATGAGACGCCACAGATGTTTCTCCTCTGTTCTCTGTTCCTGATCAATGCTCTCTTCAGAAACCGTCATGTTTCATACTAAAGGTGGGCGGAGTCATTGAGGTGTGACTGACAGCAAGCGCTTTGGCAAAAACGAAACTTCATATTTCTCATTCCACAAAACAATTCTCCAAAGTTTGGGGACACAGACCTTCCAGAAAGTTCCTCTTGTGAAAGGATCAGAACATCTGTCCAGAAGTTTAGTGTCTTTCATGGATCCACGTTTGTCCAAGAGTCTTTAACTGACTGTTGCATCATGACCTGGACTGACTCCAGTGAAGTCTGACCTTCTTCTGCTTCTTTCATGGGTCCTGCATGAGTCCTTCTGTTGTTCTTGGACTCCTGGAAGGTTCTCCTCCGATGGGATGGATCTTTCTGTGGTTCTCTGGGTCTATAAGCTGCGGAAATATCTGTGGGAGCTTTTCCAACCCAAATATGTTAGAGATGTTTGTTCTTAAGGTGGTTCAGAGGTTTTGTTGGAGGTTATTCTTCTGCTTCATTGTCAGACAGATAAAGTCCAGATTAACCGACGTCGATCAGGCGCAGTGGGAGAAAGTACATTGATTTTGACGTCCTGAAGTTGTTAAAGGCTTGTTGTTGTTTGTTTCTCCAGGAAGCCGCTGTTCTCCAGAGGTCTCTTTGACTGCAGCACCCGGCATCATGACTGTCCGTCTGAGCAGGAACCACCATCTGGGTAGGGAGTACGCCGACAACGCTCAACACCGGATCTACTTTGGAAAAGAAGGAGAGGAGCTGAATGTAAGAAAGCAAAAGTTGAATAATCGTTCAGGAGCTTTAGAGACGCTGCAAAGCACCGAGACGTCAGTCTCCTCACGGAAGGACGAGTTCTGACACGTGTCTGCTGATGTCACTTCCTGCTTGTGTCCTCACATTAATCTCCTACAGATCCAGTCTCTAATCGACAGTGTTTCCAGAAAACGAGCAGGAAATGTTCAGAAGTGCTGGATGTTGATGTCATCTCCTCTTGGTTTGGTAGGAGGATGAGGACACGCCCTCCTCTAAAACCTTCAGCGGTTTGGAGGTGGGGCAGATCTACTGTGCAAAGGTGGAGTTCTTCCTGTACGGGAAACCCATCGGGGTGCCGAGCTGTGTCCGCTGTGAGCTCATCCCAGCACAGAGTAAGTCCGGTCCAGTTTTAAGGCAGGGCTAGAACCTCCTGAGAATTTTCACTCCTAATAATAATAATGATAATACCTTTTATTTAAAAGCGCCTTTCAAAACACTCAAGGACACTGTACAGATTCAAAAGTAAATATATAATATATTATTATTGTATGTATATAATATAAGTTGAGATAATAAATCAGATAACAGAAGATGAAAAATTGTGTTGTGGAAAAGCACATTTGAACAGGTTTTGTTTTTGAATATGGATTTAAAAATTGAAAAGGAGTCAATGTTACGGAGGTCGGAGGTCAGCGGGAGAGACTTCCAGAGTTGGGGACCCGTGCGGCTGAAGGCACGGCTCCGCATGGTGACCAAACGGGCCGGAGGGACAGAAAGCTGAAGGGAGGAAGACTGGAGAGAGTGAGAGGGAGTGTTAATATGGAGGAGATTAGAAAGACGGGATGGAGCAGGTGATGGAGGACTTTGACCGTGTGGAGAAGGAGTTTGAACTGAATCCTGAAAGCTGCTGGAGAACGGGAGTGACGTGATGGAAGGAAGAAGTTCTGATGATGATTCAGCAGCTGAACTCTGGACCAACTGAGGTTTATGAGAAGTTTTCTTGGGAAGACCAGAGAGAAGTGCACGGCAGTCGTCGATGCGAGAAGTGACCAGACTATCAACTAAAATGGAGGTGGAGGGGCGGAGACGATTAATATTGCGTTGATAAAAGGAGGCAGACCAGAATAATGCTGTTGATGTGAGATTGGAAGGATAATGTACTGTCAAGGATGACACCCAGACTTTTTACCTGAGGGGAGGGGTAAACTGTAGAGGAATCAATAGAAAGTGAAACTTTGGAAAGGATGGATTTGGAGCCTACAAGGATAAATTGGGTTTTATCGCTGTTAAGTTTGAAGTAGTTTAAGGTGAACCAGGTTTTTATTTCAGACAGGCAAGAAGAGAAGAGTTGGGTTAACTGGACAGATAGAGATGAGTGTCATCCGCTAAACAATGAAAATCAATGTTGAATTTCCAAAATATATTGCCAAGGATTAGGAGGTAGGTAATGAAGAGGAGGGGACCGAAAACATAACCTTGAGGAACACCAGAGAAAATTAGTGAGGGTTGAAATTTAGAGGATTTCAGTTGGATAAACTGAGTGTGGCTTGAGAAGTAAGATTCAAACCAGCGGAGGGGGCTGGACCTGATACCGAGAGCTGAAAGTCTGAAGGAGGATCGAGAAATGTTGTCAAATGCCGCTCAAGTCAAGGAGGATGAGGATGGTGATGAGTCCAGAACCAGCTGCTAGAAGAAGGTCATTAGTGATTTTTATTAGGGCCGTTTCAGTGCAATGAAGGGAGCGAAAACCAGATTGAAAGGGTTCAAAGAGATCATTTTGATTGAGATGATGGTAAAGTTGGCAGGCGGCTATTTCTTTAATTATTTTGGAGGTTAGAAATGGGACGGAGATTATTAAAGGAAATTTTTTAGGATTGGTTTGACAGCAGCGGTCTATGATGTCACCGAGGACTGGATAATAGCAGAAATAAAGGAAGAAGAGAAGGGAGGCAGGATTGAAGCAGGGATGCTGGGAGGAGATTGAGCCGGCACGTCGATGGTTATGACTTATGGATGAGGCGGGAAGAAAATTTCTCTGGGATCGAGGATCAGAAAAAGAGATGGAGATGCTAATATGTTGAATTTTCTGCTTAAAGATCGACTGAAGAGACTGAAAAGCTCTTGGGACAGAGGTCATATGTTCCTGCTTCCAGTCCCTCATACTCACAGGTTTATCGCACAGAAACACATTTTCTGACTCCTGGGACTTTTCTGTTGGTTGTACGATCATTTAGAGATTCAGATCAAGAGTTTCTGTCCGCCCTCCCGGGTCAGAGGAGATTCTGTAACCGTGACTCCTGTGCAAAGTAAAACTAATTACTGGTTGTTCACAGGACCAACCCGAAGGCCGCTTTTATTCTTGCTGTGATCTGCAGAACATAATGTCATTTGGGCTTTACTCTGTACTCTCCAGGTACTACAGAGAAGACCGTGAAGATTACCTCCTTGGTGGTGGGGGGCATCGTCCTCTTCATCGTTCCAATCGTCTTCTACCTGCTTATCTTTCAGCGCAGAAAGATCAAGAAGCTGCTAAAGCCGTACGAGATCGTAATTGTGAGTATTTTATCAGAGCAAACAATGTTTTATGTCTAATCAGAGAGATTGGAAATGAGTGAAGAACCTCCTCAGAAACACTCTGGACGGCTCCTAACTCCTCTCATCCTCCTGTCGGGGTTTCAGGTGCTTTCATGTCTGTGGTGAAGTGGAGGGTTTGGAGACTGATGTCCCCGAAGAGCTTCACAGAAATTTGAATCAAGGCGTATAAAGTTTTAGTCAGGGGTGAAGATGGTGACCAGTCTACTGTCAGAAAAACTGTCCCGGTAGCATCTCTGCAGACGTTTTTTTTCCATTTGCTTTTGTTTCAGTCTAAAGGGCTGAAATCCTCAGTAAGGAAACTGAAATTTACTTTTGAGGAAGTTCCGTTGTTGCTCAGTCAGCCTCAAAGCTTCCTTCTTTATCAGCTGAAGCATTTCACATATGAGATGATATTCAGGATTTATCTAGGAGTTTGGTTAAAGCGGACCTCATTGGTCGGACAAGAACCGTCTGAAGACCTGGTCTCAATAGTTGTCTTGGTTCACTGGTGGGGTTTCTGACCGGACCAGCTGTGTGGAGGTAACAGACAGCTGGTCTTTGAGAGACGGGGAAACGACTGCTCTTGAAATTCTAAATATATTTGAGGAATCGGTGACTACAGCGTTCTGTGGTTTATGGCAGGAGGTCCATAAATCACTCCATTAGTGAAGTCCGCAAAGTTGGATTACAGACATTTGTATGCAGCAAACGCCTCACTAAACACTTTCTCCACTTATCTCAGACAGACGGGAACATTTTCACTCTTTAGTTTAACTCTCAAAGTTCAAACCTTCAGAGGAAAATCCGTCCAGGATCATAGAAGAAAAAAAAGATCTGAGTGTCTTAGTGTGTTGTGTGCATTTGTGTTTGTGTGTGTTGGTGTGTGTCTCAGTGTTGAGTTTCTGAGTGTGTTGTGTGCATTTGTGTTTGTGTGTTATTCTGGTCAAAGTGAGCAGCATGACCTCATACAGTGAAAAAGTTCTCAGCGGGTCTAAAATACCCGACCCCCTTGACCCCTCTCCCAAAAGCCCCTCCCCTGGTGTGAATGGTGACCTCGTCTCACAGGCCGGAGCACAATATGAGGATTGTGGCTGCACTTTGGTTCTGGAACCAAACAAAGACGCTCTCTCTGAGAATGGCTCAGATTTATGGCCCTGTTCTGGCAGCTGGCCCCACTTCCTCTCTGATCTGCTTTTACTCTGATGACCCCTGACCCCTTGGGGTCATTAGACAGGCCCCAAATGGTCCGACTGGCTGCCAGCCCATCTCACATGGCTTGTTTTCCAATCAAATCACTATATTTAACAGGGCCAAGAGCTGACGGCCAAGTCCAAGTGGACATCTGTTTAAAATATTCCTCGTAATTATTTCACGCAGAACTTTGCCCCTCCCCCTAACCCTGTGGGCCTCACTTTAGTCCTTTGTTTGTTGCAATTTGTTTTCAGCAGAGCCCACCCATTTTCATCGCTAATGGATAAATACATATGGAAAATGGTTCAGAGTTTGTTTTTGTCAAGCAGACAGGCACCCAGCAGCTCAAAGCAAACCCAGCGAGAGCTCTTTGATTCAGAGCTTCTGACAGTCCTCATGATGCTCTCCTAGAGCGGTCAGACTGTAAAATACCTGAACTCATGCTGTTGTTAAAACTAGGAGAGGCCCTTCAAAAGATTATCCATACTTTGGTTTACAAACATTACTCTTACAAAAACACTTATGTTCTTCTACAAGCCAGGGTCTCAACACCACCGACTGAATATATCTCCCAACTGGTCTGGACCTTCTTGGCACATTCCTAGCAGAGGTTTCTGCAGAGAAGGAGGTCTACACATCTCTGCAGTCTGGCTTCAGATGAGAGGTAGAAAATAAAAAGAACAACTTTAGAGTCCTTTTATTCTTTTAACCCTTGTGCTATCTTAGATTATCCCCCCCCCCCTTCCATTGAGGTTTTCTCCCTACCATGACAAAGGTGGATAAAGATGGAAAGATTTCATGTAATCCATGAACACCAGTGAAGATCACAAATCATTGAAGAGAAAAGGTTCAGAGCTCTGTCTAGTGCAGGGGTGTCAAACTCATTTTGGTTCGGGAGCCACATTCAACCCGTCTGATCTCAAGTGGGCGGGACCAGTAGCGTAAAGGTAAAACAACAGCTTTATTCTTGTTTTTTTACCCAATTGCAAAACATGCCTCAACCAACATGGTAGATTTATCATTTCTTATTACACATTCATTCACAGAGGCCAATGGATCTTAAATAAAATTAATTTCACTTTAAAAAATATTGGTTTATTCAATTTTATACAGACTGAATATTTTAAATCTGAAACTGAAGCAATCCTGCTAATAAATTCAAGAGGGGCTACAGAAAAAAATGAAACATCTTCCTAAAATGTAAACATCCAAACGATGACAAAATTACACTAAATTAAACTTGCAAACATTTGTGAACATAAGAGTTTGGAGTTAACCTCCTTTCTCTCCTGAAACTTCACCGTCAATATCAGGATTCAAATCCTGTGCAGCAACACATTTACTGTCATTCAAGTGTGCAAAACACAATTTAATGTCCATTATTTTTATTATTCATTATTATAAGAATCTTTTCCTGGTTTCTGCCTGAATTTTGTGGCAACACCTGCCTTCTTCCTGACCTTTAATGGGGCGCCATCAGTGACCAAAATTACTTCATGTGACCAGTTCACTCCAACATCGTCCAGCACAGTAACTAGACAGCTGACTATGTCATCAGTTGTTTCCAATTTATTTCCAATTTATTTGTTTGGAGGATAAGCCCCTTGAGATCTGTCATCTCGTTTTCAAGGGGGTCCTCAACATACAACAAAACAAGCAAATGCCGACAGATACAGTTGAGCAAACTTTACATGTCAAAACAAATAAAAACTTAAAATTAACAAAACTACAAGCAGACACACACACATACACACAAACATTGACATTTAATGCACCTACTAGCAGTTATTTTAAGGTAAGGAAACAAAAATAATAAATAAAAAGCAGAAAAGAAATCAAATTAAATCAAAAACAGTTACATGAGTGTTGGAGATGTACTAAACAAGCATTTTTAAATGCAAAGAATGAGGTTAAAGAGC
>JAUDJI010000057.1:0-19033 GCA_037389245.1 Oryzias sinensis | reverse complement strand
GTTCAACCTCAGAGTTGGTCGAACCTCCTTTCTGAAACAGGCCCCAGAGCTTCAGATTTAATTTTTTGCAACCCCCCCGGTTGCTGCCATTGACCTGCTTACCATCCATAAGGCTGATGTATCCTGGGAGATGGGCCGCCACACCATTCTGCATCAGCAGGTCGCCACACGGTCTTCCCTGGTTGTTGGCCATCAGGTG
Source organism: Oryzias sinensis (assembly GCA_037389245.1). NCBI lineage: Eukaryota > Metazoa > Chordata > Actinopteri > Beloniformes > Adrianichthyidae > Oryzias > Oryzias sinensis. The sequence goes on along the minus strand of JAUDJI010000057.1, from coordinate 18,834 downwards.
GTGGTAATCTGCAGGGTTAAGCCCCGGGGGTAACGGGGGTAAACTGAACAGGCCCTGGTCCTTCAAGTGTTCATGGGTCACTGCAGCAGGAAGAAGACAACAGTTCAGATCCTGCAGTCTGACATCTGCTTTAGCTTCAAAACACAGAGGCAGCTTCATCCACATCATCGAAGTGACCCACAACACCCCAGAAAGCGTTACCCTTATGTCCATGTGGACATTTAGGAGATGATGGCGTTGTCTGTCATGTCATGCTTTTGCTGACCCTGGCCTTATTCCTAAAACTTCCTTTAAAAGAAATATGTAAGTGCAACACCAAGACAACAAAACAGAAGAAATAAGGTTGTCACTGCAGCTGACCAACCAGGAAACAGAGGAACCAAGTCGTGGTCGTTGCCTTCTCAAAGTGGATGTTCATTGATTTGTTTTATTTTGTATTATTAACGGATATTTACAGAAGAACTGGAGAAAGCCTGGAAAGTGAAGGTGACAGTGGTGCCTGTGGTAATTGGAGCACTGGGGGCAGTAACCCCCCAGCTGGAGGAGGGGCTACAACAGATACCTGGAAAGATCTCAGACCTCTCAGTCCAGAAAAGAACAGGAACAGCTAAGATCCTGCAGGACCCTCAAGCTCCCAGGCCTCTGGTAGAGGACCCCAGCTTGGAGGAGAAACCACCCGTGGAGGGGGAGAGGGGCGGTTTTGTTTTATATACAAAAACGTAAGATAACTCAAGATATTCCTACATATATAAATAAATACTGACGATGGTCGTATAAACAAAGTGCATTGTTGTGTTTTACATTCTGGAAAAAAAATAGTAAATTCAAAGAAAAAAGTAAGAGAGGCAAGGGAATTCTTTCACTGTGACCCCCTGCTGCCATAAAACCCCTCCCACTAGGAGCCGACAGCTTTCTCCTGCTGCTGTGCCACGACAGTAGAAGCTGCCGTCATTCAGACTCTGCTGCTCCTCTTGACAGCAGACGTGTGCTGCTCATCCATGCTTTTGGATCTACTGAGTGTAACTGTTCAGATTCCAATGTTTGTTCCTCTGAGGGTCTCACCATCCGCTGGACTGAGTCCTCGTGCAGCTGAGATCACGGAGAGGGTGGGGCTACTATGAACCGAGTGCAGATAATGCTCCACGTGTGGCCCCACAAAGGAATGACATGGACTGAACAGTGACTCCCCCGTTCCAGATCCGTGGGGAGAAAGGCGGATCAGAGAAATGTCTGATGTGACTGGACTGTTGCTCAGTCCTGAGGATCTGTGAAGACGAGGGGAAAACAGAGGGAGATGAAGATAAAGTCCTTTTGTTAAATGATCATGCTGCAAAGTCTTAATTTTAACCAGAACTAACAGAAATGAATGCCCCCCCCAGTTCAATGTCTTCCTGAAACCGCTGACAAGTCCTGGTGGGCGGCGCCGTCAGTTCAAGTTCTACGAGCTTTCTATGCATTGAAAATGGACACACAACACTTTAGTTTTTGCTCCCATTCATCATGAGATGAACTCAAAGATCTGAAACCTTTTCCACAAAATAACAATTTCTTTCAAATATTGTCCATAAAACTGTATAAATGTGTCACAGTCTGCACTTCTACTTTGCTTAAATGATCTATCCCACCTCACAGGTGTGCCATATCAGGATGCTGTTGAGACAGCAGGATTATTGCACAGGTGTGCCTTAGACTGAGCACAACATTGAAGGCCACTCTGAAATCTCTTTGGTTTTATTGGCGGGGGTCTGAGGACTCCAAACACTAATCAGTATCTGGTGTGACCACCATCTGCCTCATGCAGTAAAACACATAAACCCTAAAATTTTGGGTCACTATTTTGTTTCGGTTTAATGAACGATTGACTATAACAAAAGAAAAATCTGGAAAAAATCTTCTTTTAATCTGCTGATAAGCAAGTAACAACGAAGAAAAAACCTTCAGGTGTCTTAAAATATGTCTAGTGTAATAATAAATAATAAATCCTTCTTAAAATTAGCACAGTTGTTTGTTTTAATTATTTGTTTTATCTGTTTAACTGCTGTTTAACTGTTTTGAGTTTTAATAAACGGCACCTTAAGATTGTAATCATGGATCTATAATGCATTTATAATAAAACTATGATGGTCCAATAATGAGTCTATGGTATGACCAGCTAAGGAACAACATTCTTTAGTTTGCCAAGTTGAAAGTTCTGAGACAGAAAGCGAGATGCGGTACGATGAACCGGCACACATCCTGCTCTTTCCCTTTTTCCCCACATCGGTGTGAAACTGACATGCAGTCCGAGAGACCTCGGCCAAGCCAACGATCATTCACAGTGCTAGTGTTGTCTTATAGCCAACTTTCAGCCGGCAGTTCTCTCCCCACCTACTAAGGCCATAAAGACCCCCGTGTTTTAGGCCTAGGGGCTGGGTCAAGAAACAGGCGTCTTGTTCTGAGCAGCACTCAGACCGCTTACATTAGCACATCGTAGCACTACTACTAGGGGCAGCTGGTACTCTTGGAGCAGTTTCATCCAGAACCTTTAAGGTGACTACTCCATGCATTGTAAGACTCCTAGAGATGTATCAGCTGCCTCAGAAAGTTTCTGTTCTTAGTAACTAACAGACAGAGAGTTAATCATGTTTCTGTTGACCTCTTTTAAGGGCCCAGTTTGTTCATCTTTTTACATTTTTTGAGAAAAATGAAAACTTTTTTGATAAACTTCTGCTTCATTAATTTTATTTTTATGATCATTTTGACAGACAACATTTGATAACACTAATCAAAGCTCCAGAATTTGAAGTTGGAAAAATACCAGGAATAGTTACTGAGGTCAAATGTGTGCTAAACACATCTGTTATTATAATTTGTTTACAGTACATATGAATAATTTATACACAGGAAGAGGGTTCTATCCGTCTATATAGGCCTGGGCGATAAATCGATCAAATGAATTAATTCGAATTTTTTGTTACGGGCGATTTAAAAAACAACTAAATCGAGTTTTTATGTGGCGCATTTTTGGCTCCCCAGAGCTTCCGTAGCTTTAGTATCACACGGCGACACGCGCCAATTGACGCACGAAGCAGCTAGCGACAGCATGGCTACCGGTGACAGTGGGAAAATTGTTCCCAAGAAAGAAATAAAATCATCTGTTGTTTGGAACTGGTCTGGGTTTGCTGCTACAGATGTGGAGGAAGAGACCCCCCCCCCACACACGCTGCCTAAAGCCCATCGGAGTCAAAGGCTCTCATGCGCGCTGGCGTGGCACGCGCTCAGTCCTCTTAAACACGCACGCGCCCTGACACACATACTCATTCTACAACGCCTGTATAGTTAGTTCATTAGTTAGTTAGTAAGTTGTCACTGTTATTTGTTAATAAAGAATACTGCGTTGTAATTATTACTTGTACCGGTAGATTCATTTACGACGCGGCCGCCGTAGTATTTTGTGTTGGGGGGGGGGGTTCTGACCGTGACTCCTGCTTCTTAATCATCTTCTCCGTGGAGAAGACGGGGTTTAAAACCTTAGAGCCAAGATATGAGTGTATTGTTAATCCTTTAGTAAATGGTGCTGCTGTCAAGGTGGATGTTTTACTCCTTTTAGTCTAGACTACAAAGTGGGACTTAGACACAGCTGGGACTTTAAGTAAGGAAGTAACCTTATTTTGGATAAGTGAAAACAAGTTTAGAATAACGAAATTAGACAAAAACAAGACCAAAGTTATATAAAACAAGACACAATTATTTAAACACAAGTCCAAAAAGGGAGTAAGAAGAAAAATCTTCTACTTAACTTTGATTCCAAGAGTGTGCTCATTTATTTATTATTCATCCCAGAAATGGGCGTTACATTTGTCTTGGGTTTGATTAAATAAAAGCAACATTTGCTTGAACTTCCTTAAGTAGCCTGGGGGGAAAAAAATCGTGAAAAAATCGGAAATCGAATTAAAAAAAATAAAATCGGACAAATATCTTCTTGTGTGTATTTTACAAGCTGTTAGCTGCTGTTGGATGAATGCTGAAATATTAGGTCTTTCATTGTAAATCTGACTCTAGAGGAGTCAGTGCCTCACCAGCCATCAACCTCACCGCACGTCACTGGCTAATGTCAAATGTCAAATGCTCCGGAAAGCAAAAAATCCCATTTACTATTTCAGTGCTGAGATTATGTAAAAGGTTCAGGTGTTTTGGAACAATTGAGAACAATTCTTTAATTTTAAAACTCAGAAGGTCACTGAGAGGAAATGAAAACAGATTGTTGAGAACAGAGTTTACGTGAATATCCTATCAATGGAGCCCCCACGTTTCAGCAGAATGTGGGGGCTGACTGGAGGAGACTTTGAAGAGAACATATTTGTCAAAGTCAGAAAAATGTCAACTTGGTCCTGAAGCCTCTAGAGACCTGTGGCAGAGAGAACCACCTACAGAACCAGCACTGACGGCCTGATTGGATCGGGGGAACAATGCTGGACCAAGTCCTTCATGAACTAGCACACACATTTATTACCCCTCCTTCCTGGCCTCTGCCATGAATGAGAGGATCATAAATGGCAGAGAATGGAAAAATCTATGAAAGATTAAGAAAATCCTCGATGAGTGGGAGCCGCTCGGGTCAGTGGAATCACACAAAGGAGGCGGGTCCAACAGTCTGTTCAGCTCATGGGGTCATGGGTCACCATCTTTGGATGGGGGGGGGGGGTGTTCAGGGAAATCAAAATGAAATGAACAAAAATCTTTCATGTGGCTCCTGTCTTTGACTCTTACCCATGCAAAGAGTGGAGTGGGCGGGGCTCGTAATGGTACTGCCCCTCATGGTGTCTCGAGTCCACAGGAATGGGCGGGTGGAAAGCTGGGAAGAGGTGGTGGGTACCTATATTAGAAAAAGAGAGACAGAAAAATCAGGACAAACTTTATGGAACAGCAGTTTGAAGATTTCATTCCACAATCACTTTTCTAAGCTGTTTCCAGTTTCCAACCCTTATGATCTACTGTGGAAATGCCCCCTCAGCCCCCACGCCCAGGATCAGCCAAAACCCCCACCAGCAGGAACAGATGATCAACTCCATTATTTTACTTCCTGTATTTGATCTCTCACTAAAGACAACTCCAGGTATTAGCAAACCCCTCTCCCACCCCCAGGTATCCGGAATTATCTGGGAACCTCCAGGGTGGGGTAAAAACGAGGCACATTTTTTTTCTTTATGAATGTAGAGAACACTGGGAGTGTTGCAGAGCGGGCCCAAGTCTTCCAGGAAGTAGTCAGGGACGAAAGATGAAACACCAAAAAGGCACAGCGGGGCCACGAAACAAGAGCCTTAATCTGATTGGTGGAAAGTGCCGGGGGGGCAGGTCCATTCATACAGGATATTCCAGCACAAGGAGTTGGCTTTGGTCCTGACAACATAGGTTTACGCTGGCAGACACACACACACACACACACACACTGATACTGACAGAGTTACGGATTAAAGAGCTGAACTGAAAAACCAAAGAGTTACTCCAGACGCTCATTTACACTCGACTTTGAACAGGTCCAATCTTTTGTGTTTTTGCAGCTTGTTTCCCTGAAGTAGGATAACATCCGGCTGTGCAGTCTGTAGACGTACGGCACCCCTGACCACCCTCTCCAATCCCGTAGACCCATTTACAGGTCCCACTCAGACCCAGCTGCTTTCTCTGCTCCACCATTAGTCAAAGTCACATCAAAGTTGTTTTGTCAGCCAATCACTGCACATCCTGGTCATTAACCCTGTGGACCCAACAGAGTCCATCTATCAGTGGACTGCCGCATCCATCCCCCAAAAGTGCCCCCTCCTGCAGCATGGTGCCCTTTCAAGGAAAGAGTTAAACATGTCTTTCCTCTTCAAAATGTCACACAACGACATAAAACAAACGGTGCAGAAGCATTTTGGGAGCAGCAGCGCTTTCTGTAAAGACGAATGAACCAGACAGCTGCTGTCTGGCCAGACCGCAGATGAGAGGAGTGATGCAGCTATCTGGTAATGCCACCATGGAGGGAAGCTACGCTGGCCCAGAGATACAACGACAAAACCCAGAAAAAATGTACAAATACTGAAACACAACAGCTAATCACGGAACGGATTACAGAGTAAGTACATCTGGTAGTAAGGGTATTCCCTTTACGTTAGCAGCTGCTGGTTTCCTTAATTTTGCCTCCATCTTCTGCTGTTGTGTTTTGCACTCGCCGGGCGTCTGATCAATGGCAAGGAATACCTCTAACCCTTGTGCTATCCTAGGCACTTTGACACGTAAAACCTTTGAAACGAGCTTCTTTGGAACTTGGGTTTCAACGTTTGCAGCAGCAGACGGGATCTGACTGAAAACCTGCAGACAGTAGCAGAACAGAAGGAGCTTGTTGACGCCGCGAGGATCACCTGAGGCAGACGCCGCGCCGATCACCTGAGGCAGACGCCGCGCCGATCACCTGAGGCAGACGCCGCGCCGACCAGCTGAGGCAGACGCTGTGATCATAAAATCGCGGTTCGCCCTTGCAGCCGCTGATGAAGCTGGTGTGAAGCATCGCTGAACGGAAGAACAAGGAGTGTTCCTGAAGATTCATCTTTAGAGAAAGATTCATCCTTCCCAGAGTCTGTTTGTTTTCACCTGACCATGGCGGTTTCTTCAGCTTGTCAAAACTGCTGCTGTGATCAAATGAATGAAACTGTCACCAAGCTCAAGGATGAATTAGTAAAACTCGCTGATGCACTCACTGAAAAAGAGACCCTTCTCTCCAGTGCCTATCAGCTTGCTGCAAGGCAATCGCAGGTGATCACTAGGTTAACTGTCGCACAGGAGACACTAACATGGGACCCCGAGTGTGTCCGGCCTTCCTCTTGCTCCACACCGAGAGACCATCCATCCTGGGCAGAGATAGTTGTTCGGGGCCCAAGAAGATCTCAGTCAAGGCTGACACCGCCATCAACACCTCCAAAGCTCCCTCTCTCTAACCGGTTCACCATTCTGGGAAACGATCATGCTGATGCTGGGGATGGGCTAGGACCATCTCTCACCACACCAGTACGGTTGCCCGGGGGAGCGAAATGCTCTCCCACAATTGTGAATGGTACAGACAACCCTGCTGCAGTTTCCCTCACTGGGGCCCGTGCGAGGAAGCGAACCCCGGTAGTGGCTCAGACCCAGCGGTCGGCGCGCAGAGAAGCAGCTTCCACTAACCGGAGGATAAAACTCCTCCAGGACGCGGTGACCGAGCGGTGCATCGGCCACGATCCACCACAATCTGGGCAACCCTGCAATCGCCCCACAGCCACACAAGCAGCACTGAGATCAGCAGAGGAGCGGGAGGGCTCTGCACCTGCCGAGTCCCACTCTCTCCCACCTCGTCCACTCTTCACCCCAACAGCTTTGATCATCGGAGACTCCATCACCAGAAATATAAGATACATCAACGCAGTCACCAGATGTTTTCCAGGAGCAACAGTGATGGACATTCTCCAAAAACTCCCAGACCTTCTGCTCTCTCTTCCATCCACCATCATCCGGATTATTGTTCACGTTGGGACTAATGACACCACACTGCAGCAGTCAGAGGTAACAAAACGTAATTTTCTGGATCTTTTTCACTTCTTAAAAAACACTGGAAAAACTGTCTTTATTTCTGGCCCCATCCCCACACTCTCCCAAGGATCCACCAGATTCAGTAGGATCCTTTCCTTGAACACCTGGCTGCAGTCTGCCTCTCGCAAGTTTAGCTTTGGTTTTATTGACAATTTTAATCTTTTTTGGAACCGCCCCTCTTTTTATCGACCCGATGGTCTTCACCCTAGCTCTCTCGGAACCAATATTTTAACTGCTAACATCCAACACACTGTGCATTGTTTTAAAGAGGACTGACTATCAACTTTCAATACCCCCCCAGAGCCAATAACTGCAGTATTAAAACCAAACTCTGTCCCCTCCTTCAAACCCCCCAACCAGATAACCCACAAACCATCACCACCACATGTCACCTTCACCATACCCTCTGTTATATTCACACGACATGTTTACCCTCAGAAACGTAACAGGAACTATAATAATCTTAAAACAGTGCACATCCAGAACTCATCCAGTCACCACCAACCCAATCAGAGCAATAAATCAACCAAACTGAATTTGGCACTATTAAACGTTCAATCACTTTCAAACAAATCATTTCTTATTCATGACTTTATTTTAGATCACAATCTTAATGGCCTGTTTTTAACAGAGACTTGGAATTCTGGTGCACCAATCTCTTTGTCAGAGGCAACACCACCCCTTTTTAATTTCACAAATAAGGACAGAAAACAAGGCAGGGGTGGTGGGACTGCTGCAATTTTATGTGCAAGCATTGGCTTTAAAGACACCATGTTCAATGAATATTCCTCGTTTGAATACCAGGCCATTGTATTTAATAATCCCGTCATGTTGTGTTTGATAGTGTACAGACCTCCTAAATATAATTCATCTTTTATTTCTGATTTTTCTGAACTACTTTCTTTAGTATACATGGATTTTAGAAAAATAATGGTTCTAGGGGATTTTAATTTACACATCGATGACCCCTCAGGAGTTCATGTCCGTGATTTTATGAACATTTTAACAGTTATGGATTTTGTTCAACATGTGAGTGTGCCCACCCACAACAGAGGTCACACTCTGGATCTCATTATTACTCACGGCCTGAAGGCCACAGTGACTTCTGTTGTGGATGTGGGCGTTTCTGATCATTCTTGTGTGTTTTTTAAAGTACACGACTGCATGATTGAGAAGCTCCCTGAGAGAACCATTAGAAGGCGCCGTCTGCACCCTGAAGTGGCTGCAAACTTTACCTCACACTTGGAAAATCAGCAACCAACTCCTCCATATCCATCATTGGACTTATCAGTACAGCATTTCAGTAATAAACTCACCGGAATTCTGGACAAAGTCGCCCCATTTAAACTACAAACTGTTAAAGAGAAAGTTCCACCTCCCTGGAGAACAGAAGATATGAAGAGACTTAAAAGAATCACAAGAAGGGCAGAACGACATTGGCGAAAATCAAAACTCACAGTACATTACAATAACTCTATTAAAAAGGCAAGGCAAGACTACTTTTCAAAGTTCATAGCAGAAAACCAGTCAAAGCCAAAAATCCTCTTTGCCACAATTGATAAAATAATAAACCCAATCTCTGGCCCACCATCGACCTTTGACAGTAAAACCTGTGAGAGGTTTGCAGTCCACTTCACCACTAAGATAGATGACATTAGATCATCTATCCTTCAGGGAAGGAATCAACGACCCTGTGTTGACCTTTCTACTGCTTGTCCTCCTATCAGTGAGAAAACACTCGACAGTTTTGTCTTGATTGACGCTGCAGCACTCAGAGAAGTGATGTCCCAAATGAAAACAAAAACCTGTTCTCTTGATCCCATCCCCACCTCACTTTTTAAGTCAGTTTTTACATCATGTGAGGAGGAATTACTAAATATCTTGAACTGCTCCCTTCAGACTGGAGTCTTCCCTGCAACCCTAAAAACTGCATTAGTGAGACCCATTCTGAAGAAGAGTGGTTTAGATATATCCGATCTAAACAACTACCGGCCGGTATCCAACCTGTCATTTTTAAGTAAAATTTTAGAAAAGCTTGTTTTTACTCAGCTGAATGATTTTATTAATGAAAATAACATTTTAGAAAAGTTTCAGTCTGGTTTTAGATCTCATCACTCAACAGAGATGGCACTTGTCAGGGTCTTAAATGATCTCAGGTCCAATGCTGACATGAAGAAAGTATCTGTACTAGTTTTACTGGACCTGAGTGCAGCCTTTGACACAGTAGACCACTCAATCCTTTTAAACAGACTTCATGACATGGTTGGAATTACCGGGACAGCTTTTAGTTGGTTTAAATCCTACCTCACAAACAGAGATTTTATTGTTAACTTAAATGATTTCTCATCTAGAAGGCACAAACTGACTTGTGGGGTGCCTCAAGGCTCCATCCTGGGTCCCACACTTTTTAATCTTTACATGCTTCCACTTGGTGATGTCATCAGGAGACACGGCATTAACTTTCATAGCTATGCTGATGACACTCAACTATATGTAGCCGTTTCTCCTGATGACACTGGACCCCTGGATAGCCTTTTAAACTGTATTTTAGATATTAAAATGTGGATGGGAGAGAACTTTTTGCAGCTCAATCAGGACAAGACTGAAGTCTTGGTTATCGGTTCTGAAGCTGAGAGAGATAGGGTCCAATTTTATCTGTCAACCCACTTTATGAAAATATGTGATACAGTAAGGAACCTCGGTGTGATTTTAGATGCAGATCTTAGCTTTGAAAAACACGTCAATCAAGTAACCAAGACTGCATTTTACCATCTCAGAAATATCGCCCGAGTGAGACCCTTTCTCTCTAGAGCCAGTGCTGAAATCTTAATCCATGCTTTTATTTCATCAAGATTAGATTACTGTAATGCCCTCTTTTCTGGGGTAAAGAAAACCACTCTCAATCGCCTGCAGCTAGTCCAGAACTCTGCTGCACGCCTTTTAACGAGAACCAGGAAGAGGGAACACATTACACCGATCTTAAAATCTTTGCACTGGCTCCCTGTCAGCTTTAGAATTGATTTTAAGATTCTTTTAATAGTTTTTAAGACTGTCCATGGCCTTGGTCCTTCTTTTATATCAGATTTGCTTTTAGATTATGAACCTCCCAGAGCCCTAAGATCCTCAGGCGCAGGCCTGCTGAGGGTCCCTAGAGTCAAGACAAAAAACCACGGCGAGGCCTCGTTTAAACACTACGGACCTCGTCTGTGGAACAGCCTGCCTGAGGATGTGAGGACCTCATCCTCTGTTGAGGTTTTTAAAAAGAAACTAAAGACTCATCTATTTAACTTAGCTTTTAATTAGATCTTATATGTGGTATTTTTACTCTTATATTTTATATGCTATTTTATCAAATATTTATTTGTTTAATGTATTTTAGTCTTTTATATTCTAACTTATTCTAATTTATATTTTAGACTTTTTTAGGCACAAAATCATCTTATCTTATTTTAATTAATATTTGCATATTTTACCTGTTTTTATATTTTAACTTTCTTATTTTATTTCTTTTACATTTTAGACTGTTAATGAGTGTTTTCTCACGCTTGGCCGGGGTGTTAATGTTCGGGCTCGATGAGATTCTGTCCATACTTGCCCTCTGGCATCTCTTGTTCCGACTTCCCGGGCTGCCGGGCCTGGTGCGCCCATGTTTGGTGCTCTGGGCCTGGGGGTTGGGGGTCTCTGGGGTTCGGGGTACTGGGGAAGAGTTGGGCTTGTGTTGCTTAGATGCTGACGCCCCGGCCAATAGGAGGACGGGGCGGACGGCGCCTTCTGGGTTCTCTTTTCTTAAGCTCTGTCATCTCTCTTTTACTTGTGCTTGTTTTTGTGTGTTTTATTATGAGGGCCTTATTTAATTATTTTACTTCATGTGTGGGGTTTGTTTTTATTGTATTTTTTTTTTTTTTTAATGGAAAGCACCTTGAGCTGTCTGTGTGACATGAAAGGTGCTTTATAAATAAAATTAATTTGAATTTGAATTTGACATTAGGAGTTGGTCATCTAGACCCACTAGACAAGGGGTCCCCAGACTTTTTCCAATGAGGGCCACATGACGTTCCCTTTCTCTGATCGGGGGCCGGGTCAGTTTGAAACAGAAAAAGTGTGACAATCACAGCGGTGCAGAAATGTAAACATTTATTGTTTCCCAGAAAGCCAAATATTAAGCTTATTAGCTTACCGATGGACTGTATGTTCATAAGCAGGAAGTTGAACTGTGGGCCTGCATCTGGCTGGTGAGGAGTTGAATATCCGGTTCCATCGTAGTCACAGCAAGTCTCGAGATTTCCTATTGTGTTTCGTCATTTCCAGATGTTCATCCGTCAGTCTTGATCATAGTGGACTTTTCAGGAGTTTCATCCGTGAAAAGGTTTGCTCACAGATATATGTGCTGCCAAAAAGTGTGAACATCTTCATTGCGTTTTTTTTTTTTTATATTAGGGTACGTGTCATTTGGGAGAGCGGCATAGAAGTCAATGAGACTTTTGGGCTTGAATGTGTCTTTCAAAACATCACAGTTCTGTAAGTCAGCTAGCTCAAACTGACAAGAAGGCTGGGCTTCATCGATGTTGGCAAGAAAGGGGTTTTGGAAAAGACGGATTTCTTTTGCATGAACATGAATCGCACACTGAACTCCGCCTTCAGCATTTCCAGTGCTTCCACACACTTTTTAGCTGGGAATGGGGCCGCTGGGCTCTCTGCAGAAAGGTTTTGGGTAGCAGGGAGATTGGCGAAGTTGTGCTTATTCACTTGCCCCATAAGCAGCGCTAGTTTCACCTCAAATGCTTTTATGTGGTAATACATGTCACAAATGAGTTTCCCTGGCCTTGTAGCTGCAAGTTTAGGCCGTTCAACATTTCTGTCACATCTGTCAAAATGCGAGGTGCCATTTCCATTCTGGTTCGATAAGCTCTGGGACAGTTTTGCCTTTGGAACACAGAAATGCGTTAATTTCAGGTAGCAGCTCGTAGAAACGGCTCAAAACTCTGCCGCGGCTTAACCATCGGACCTCTGTGTGGTACAGCACATCTCCGTGGGCAGACCCCAATCCAGACAGGAATTGTTGGAACTGCCTGTGTTTAAGTCCATTTGCTCTGATGAAGTTTATGCATGATACGATAACCTGCATGACAGAATCCCACTTCAGCACTTTGCAGCTGAGTGCCTGCTGGTGAATTAGGCAGTGGACTGGTAGCGGAGCGCTGAGACCGCGTTTCTCCATCTCCGCGTTTATGCGTCCTATTATACCCCGAGATGCGCCCACCATACTCGGAGCTCCATCGGTGGTGATGCTGGCCAACTTTGCCCAGTCCAGATCCAACTCTTCCATGGTTTGGCATACATTGTTGAAAATATCCTCCCCCGGGGTAGTGCCTTTCAGACTTTTTAGGGCTGCCAGCTCCTCACAAAACTCAAAGTTTGCGCTAACGCCATGAATAAAAATAAGCAGCTGCGCCGTGTCCTGCACGTCCGTGCTCTCATCCAGCGCTAATGAAAAAAAACTCAAATTCGTTGGTCTTCTGCTGCAGCTGGGCATAGACATTACTCCCGATTTCTTCAACGCGTCTGGTGATCGTGCTCGCCGACAGACACAAAGGATTAAATACATCTCTCTCTTCTCGGGACACATCTCCGCGACGACATTCAAACATTTCTTCACAAACTCTCCCTCGGTGAAAGCTTTACCGCAGCTCGCTATCAGTTGCGCAACACAGAAGCTGGTCCAAAGGGATTATTGGTTGACTTGACTTTGGTGTTCAAATGCAGTCTGCTGAGCTAACAATCCACTTTTTAGCTTCGACAGTTTCTCTTCTCGTATTTGGCCTTGCAAGTTATCGTATTTGTCTTTGTGACGGGATTCATTATGTTGGTGCATATTGTATTCTTTGAATACCGCCACCGTCTCTTGGCAGATGAGACAAACAGCCTTTTCTTTGTTTAAATAAAAAAATACTCGTTTGTCCACCGCGGGTTAAAAACCCTGCATTCAGAATCAATTTTCCTCTTACCTAACCTTTTTGCCATTTTTCCGTTGTGCGGGGGTTTGGAGGGTAGCGTTCGCTGTAAATAGAAGGTTTTGCGCGTCCTGCATATACCATAATGCATTACTCCTATTCCAAAACATCTCATTCACTGTAACTGAGATGCATTCAGGGGCAATAGGATAAATGTAAATCAGAACATTACAATCAGGCGGCCAGGCTAAAAAAGATATTAATCGGAAAAAAAAGGCCGCTTTTGACCCGCCCCCCCCATTGGTCAGGGAGCCGTTCAGGGGGCCGGGTTAAATGCTGCCAATGCTTTTCTCAGCCTAAAGGCCTGATTCAATCCATCAAAAATCGCTAAAATATGATGACATCCATCAAAAGTCAAGATATTGGTATTTCTGCTTTATGTATCCACTTTATTCTACTTGATAATTTTGACAATTAGTAGTTATTGTATCCAGAAAGAAGAGAACTACCGTGCAGCGCATGTCATCCTCTATTGGGACTCGGAGCAAGATGTCCAGTAATACCAAGTTAGCTGCTGAGATTGCAGAAATGAAGGAATCTCTGAACTTCTTGTCAAGGGACATCAGTGAAGTGGTAAAAAATCAGAAAACACTGACAGGTCTCATGGAAAAAGAGATCCAGGAGCTAAAGGCTATCATCAAACAGAAGGATCTAAGGATTGAAATCCTGGAGCAGAAGGTGGATGACTTGGAGCAGAATTCCAGAGCAGATGACCTTCTGCTCACAGGGCTAGAGACCAGACATCAAAGTTATGCCCGGGCTGCTGGCCCAAAAAGTGATCAAGAAGGTGAAGATGCACCACCTGAGGAGCAGCACACCCTGGAGCAACAAGTGATCCACTATATGAGAAGTAAAGACATTCATCTGGATAGTCGACACATCTCAGCATGCCACACTCTGCCAAGTAAGGATAAAAAAAAGAAGCCTACGATCATTATAAGATTTGTAAGCAGAAAGCACAAAGTGGAAATCCTAAAGGAGGCAAAGAAACTGAAAGGCACTGGAGTTTATTTAAATGAGCACCTGACCAAGAAAAAATCAGAAATTGCTTGGACATGTCGTATCCTGAAAAAGCAACATAAAATACAAGCCACCTGGACCAGGAATGGAAAGGATACCTGCAGATATTACTGTGAGGAACAACTCAGTGAAGTTAAAACTGAGGGAACATTTTCTGTTATTCATTTCAATTGTAGAAGTCTACCAAGAAATTTTGATAAAATTAAATATTTTTTGGACACATTTAAAGGAAAATTTAAAGTAATTGCTCTGTCAGAGACATGGATGAAAGGGAAGGAAAATAATTTGAAAGTTGAAGGTTATGATTTGTATTTCAATAGCAGAACAAATAGGATTGGAGGGGGGGTTGCCCTTTATATTGACAACGGTTTAAAATGGAAACCGGTAAAATGAATGACATCTACTATTGATGATTTAATGGAAGGTGTTGCTGTGGAAATATAGTTACAAAAAAACAAAAATATGACTGTTGGATATGTATATAGGAAACCAGGATCAAAAATTGAAACTTTTAAGGAAAATTAAGAATAATAAACTTTAATATAATAATAAACTTTATTTGTATAGCACCTTTCCAGATAAAAATCACAAAGTGCTTCACAGTACAACACGATAAACAACAGTAAAACACGGTAAAAACACATGTTAAAAAGAAATTAAGAAAAAGCTAAGATATGTTAAGTAATCTAAACCATCATAAACAATTAATAATTTGTGGAGACTTCAATATAGATCTCATAAAGCTAGATTCACATTTACAAACATCTGATTTTTTTGATTCATTATATAGTAAAGGACTGTATCCTTTGATTACAAAGCCTAGCAGAATAACAACTAGTGCAACTTTAATAGACAACATTTTTACCAATATTTTGGAAACTCAAAGAAATTGTGGGTTAGTAATTAATGACATAAGCGATCACTTGCCTGTATTTGCTATATTTGACTTCAGGTTGCAAAAAAAGTCAGCAGAAATCCACCAAATATACAAAAGAATAAGGAATGATGAAACTGTGAACGCTTTCAGAAATGATCTCATATATCAAGACTGGAATGAAATTTATACAGATGATGTAAATGGTGCATATGAGGCTTTTCTGAAATGTTATTTCGATCTTTACAATAGACATTGTCCAGAAGTTCTAAGTAGACCTAAATCTAAAAAAAAGCAGAAAACCCTGGATAACAAAGGGCCTACAGAATGCTTGTAAAAAGAAAAACAAACTCTATAAGGACTTTTTAAACTTAAGAACAGCAGCAGCTGAAAAACGTTATAAGGTTTACAAAAACAAGTTAACAAATGTATTGAGACAAGCTGAAAAGAAATATTATCATAGGATTCTGTATGAAAATAAACATAACTTAAAGGCTACGTGGAATATTCTTGATTTGATTTTTTGATTTGAAATGGTTTATTTCAAGCAATCAAATAGGAGTAATACACAAAAGCAATATAATCATCAGTTATACATTCATACAGTAACTAATCAAACTTAGGATAATTAGACATAATTAATCAAAATTGCTTGAAAGGGAGTGGAAAGAAGCGATTAATAGAACTACCTCACTTCTTCCTTAAAGACAATGTGGTCATTAAAAAGCAAGAGGACATGGCAAATGAATTCAATTCATTTTTTGTAAATATAGGACCCAATTTAGCAGAAAATATTACATGCAATTTACAATCAAAAGATATTAAAAATAAAAATTGGATTTCCCAATCTATGTATTTATCTGATGTGACTGAAAATGACATTTTGACAACAGTACACAAACTAAAAAACAAGACCTCAAAGGACAGTGACGGGATTGACATGAAATTAATAAAAATGACCATAGATTGTGTTGTAAAACCACTACATCATATCTTTAATCTTTCACTTAAATTAGGAATTTTTCCTGAGCAGATGAAAATAGCTAAAGTTATTCCTTTTTTAAAAAATGGAGACAGACCTACTTTTAATAATTACAGACCAGTATCATTACTTTCTCAATTTTCTAAAGTTTTAGAAAAGTTGTTTGTTAACAAACTAGACAGCTTTATTGAAAAAAATAAATTGTTAAGTGAGAATCAGTTTGGGTTTCGTTATAATAGGTCTACAGATTTGGCTATAATGAAAATAGTTGAAGAAATTTCAACAGCAATTGACAAAAAGAAATACACAATAGGAGTTTTCATGGATTTAAAGAAGGCTTTTGACACCATAGATCATTCTATCTTGATTTCTAAATTATATGCATATGGGGTTAGAGGAATCGCCCTGAACTGGCTCACCAGTTATTTAAAAAACAGACAACAATACGTGCAGTTTGGAGGTAAGAAGTCTGGTCTTATGAATATTATTTGTGGACTCCCACAAGGCTCAATTGTAGGACCTAAACTTTTTATTTTATATATAAATGATATTTGTGATATTTCTAAGTTGTTACAGTTTGTTTTATTTGCTGATGATACTAACTTTTTTTGTTCTGGGGATAATTTGAAAACCTGAGCTAAAAGTATTGAAATGGAAATAATAAAACTCAAAATGTGGTTTGACTACAATAAACTATCTTTGAATCTAACTAAAACAAAGTTTATGGTATTTGGTAATAAAAACAGAACAGAAGTGACTTTGTCCATTGACAACATAAACATAGAACAAGTGTCTGAATTTACATTTTTAGGGGTTATGTTGGACGACAAATTAACATGGAAATCTCATATATTTTATGTAAAAAATAAAGTAGCCAAGAGCCTTTTTGTTCTGAAGTAATCTAAATATGTTTTACCATGTCATATTATGCACATGTTATATTGCTCTTTGGTTTTACCTTATTTTACGTATTGTATTGAAGTGTGGGGAAATACATATGAGACTAATATAAGGCCCTTAATTCTAATACAGAAGAGAGCTATTCGAATTATTCACAAAGCTAATTTTAGAGATCACACAAATTAACTTTTTATTAAGTCAGGCTTATTAAAACTTAAAAATTTAATTGAATTGGAGACCTTATTAGTTATGTTTAAAGCCAGAAACAGAGATTTACCAGAAGACCTACAAAAGCTTTTTATTTTGACCACAGGAGATGAAAATCATAGGAGAAAATCTGATTTCAAACAACAGATTGTTGGAACAACATTAAAGCAAAAGTGTTTGTCTATAGCAGGGGTAAAAATGTGGAATTCAGGAGAATCAGTTAAAAAGTTGTCAAAATATTATTCCATTTAAACGGATGTATAAAGCTAAACAAATTAGTTTGTACAAACTTGACTGTTGAATGGAATTTTTGGAATGTATGTATTAAATGAATGGAATGTATTTACTGTGTAGTGGAACTGTACATTGTGAAATCTGAGAAATGTAAATGTAATGTTTTAAAGGGAGCAGATAATTATAAGAATTGTGTTCTTCAATTCTGCTCCCTTCCAATCATGAGAATGTTCAATATGTAAGAGAAACATGTAAACATTTGAACATCAATTTTCATGAAAGGAACAAATAAATGAAAAAATGAAAATGAAATGAGTTGGGGGGCCGCATCCGGTGCCGGGGCTGGAGACCCCTGCACTAGACAGAGCTCTGAACCTTTTTTCTTCAATGATTTGTGATCTTCACTGGTGTCCATGGATTACATGAAATCTTACTATTTATCCACCTTTTTCATGGTAGGGAGAACACATCAATGTAAGGGGGGGTCATAGGATAGCACAAGGGTTAATACCGGAAGTGACGCAAACATTTTACCTTGCTAAACATTGTTGTAATTTTTTTAATTAAAAAAAAAAAAGCTTTTGGACTGTTTCATGTATTTGAAATGTCCCACCCGGATTGGTTGTTGTGTTTTAGGACTCTGTAATGTGTTCTGTGATTTCCTGTTGTGTTCTGTGATTTCCTGTTGTGTTGTGTGATTTCCTGTTGTGTTTCGTGATTTGCTGTTGTGTTTCGTGATTTGCTGTTTTGTTTTGTGATTTCCTTTTGTGTTTCGTGAATTCCTGTTGTGTTTCTCGATTTGCTGTTGTGTTTCTCGATTTGCTGTTGTGTTTTGTGATTTGCTGTTGTGTTTCTGGATTTGCTGTTGTGTTTTGTGATTTGCTGTTGTGTTTTGTGATTTGCTGTTGTGTTTTCCTTTATGTTTCGTGATTTGCTGTTGTGTTTTGTGATTTGCTGTTGTGTTTTCCTTTATGTTTCGTGATTTCCTTTTGTGTTTCGTGATTTCCTTTTGTGTTTCTCGATTT
>JAUDJI010000056.1:0-59958 GCA_037389245.1 Oryzias sinensis | reverse complement strand
GCACACACCAGTCGGTGAGATTTAATTGGGTCCTTTCAGTTTACCACTGAGCTGGCGGCTCAAAGCAATTACAGACACAGACAGTCCCCGGCACACTGCTGAGGAGCGTCTGATTTTCAGACAGCCACACCTGAGGTGCACTTGTCATCTGTAACCTGCTTATTTTGTTGACAAGCACCGCTGTTGAGCTCTTGTTTTACAGGACCCTGTCTGCCTGTGTGCGTGTGTGTGTGCACGTGCATGTGTGTGGGAGGGACCTCCTTTCATAATCACTGGGAACGTCATTTGTTCCATCTTGTTGTACAGCTGCTGTGGGACGCTTGCATCTGTGTATGACAGTGACAGGCCCTTTAAATGACCGATAAATGGCAGTGTGTTAAATCTGTCAAATTTAAGACTTCTGACAAAAGTGCAGGTGAAAACTGAAAGACTTTGGATTACAAAACTATTCTTTTTTTAACAACAAAACATGAAAAACACAAGTGTTTTTGAGACAAACTTTTATCTTCTTTTCATTATTGCTGTTCTAGATTTCCAAAATATTCAAACAGGGCAATCTTTACTGTCATCTTGTCATCAAAGTTATGGTTCTCTTGAGCGTTAGTGTTGGAATTTGGTCCCTTTTCTTTTTAAGACAGGTTTCTGAGTGCTGGTAAGTTGATCTTTAACATATTTTTAGCAATGCTCCAAATGTTCTTTATAATTGGAACACCTGGACAGCAGTTGGGCTCATATGTTTGGAAAAAAAAGTTACTGTTATAATGCCTAAAATCTACAGTGTGAATTTGAACTGCTGAAACACAAACAAGTCTTTTTCAACACTGGCATCATGAAGGGAGTACAATGCTCTTTTAAATTTTTAGTATTCAAATTTTATTTCAAATTGACTATATAGTTGGTGGCCATGGTGAAGAGGTAGACTGGTCAACCACCTTGCCCGCCTATGTGTTGATGTGCCAGTGTTCACCAGCAGGGCCCCTGTGTGTGTGCTTGAGTGAATGAGACTGTGACTGTAAAGCACTTTGACTGTAAAGCACTTTGGGTCTTTGAGGAAGGTAAAAGAGCGCTATATAAGTATATGCCATTTACCATTTGTACTTACCGTACACCTTCCAATAGTTTATTTTTTATTTTCATTTTATTTTATTTTATTTGAAAGGGTTTATTTTAAGCAATCAAATAAGAATAATACACACAAACAATACAATGTGGGCAAATGCTCACATGCGATGGCGTCTGGCACGTTGGAGAGGTGTTCTCTTCACGGATAAATACACTGTTCAGGTCAAATGGCAGACAGCGTGTGTGGCGTAGTGTGGGTGAGCGGTTTTCTGATGTCAATGTTGTGGATCGAGTAGCCCATGGTGGTGGTGGGGTTATGGTATGGGCAGGCATATGTTATGGGCGAAGAACACAGGTGCATTTCATTGATGGCATTTTGAATGCACAGAGATACCGTGATCCCCTCATGTTGCAGCATGATAATGATCGGCCCAAAGTTGCAAGGATCTGTACACAATTCTTGGAAGCTGAAAATATCCGAGTTCTTGCATGGCCAGCATACTCACCGGACATGTCACCCATTGAGCATGTTTGGGATGCTCTGGATCGGCGTATACGACAGCGTGTTCCAGTTCCTGCTAATATCCAGCAACTTCGCACAGCCATTGAAGAAGAGTGGACCAACATTCCACTGGCCACAATAGACACCCTGATCAACTCTATGCGGAGAAGATGTGTCGCACTTTATGAGGCAAATGGTGGTCACACCAGATATTGACTGATTGTATGAGACCCCTGACCCCCTCAATAAAACAAAACTGAAGATTTCAGAGTGGCCTTTTCTTGTGGCCAGTCTAAGGCACACCTGTGCAATAATCATGCTGTCTAATCAGCATCTTGATATGGCACACCTGTGAGGTGAGATGGATTATCTTGGCAAAGGAGAAGTGCTCACTATCACAGATTTAGACAGATTTGTGAACAATATTTCAGAGACGTGGTTATTTTGTCTATGTGGAAAATGTTTCACATCTTTGAGTTCATATCATAAAATATGGGAGCAATAACAAAAGTGTTGCATTTATATTTTTGGTCAGTGTATTTGGCAGATGACCCAACGCTTTTAAGAGACAGGCGTGCATTGGAGACCGGTGTTCATTCCATAACAGACAGAGTGGTGATGGCTAATAGGTTCATTTGCGATGACAAACACCTGATTGTGAACCACCTGACTGTCAGAAGTCAGAACTTTGTCTCCCCCTTTGGAGTCCCCAGAGTTCTAGCCATACTACAACTCCCAGCAGCTTGTAGGGACAACATCTCCACAAGTGCCAGCCAATTTGATTTCCGGTTCCGGGTCACAGCACGGACGCGTGTGGCTCACTGCATCTATACAACTATCTTCAAATGACTTAAAAAGTTGATTTTCTCCAAAAACAGAGAGCTGACCGTGGCCCTTAAGAAAAACCCTGACTACGAAGACCTGAAAAAGGCTCTTGATGATATCCAAGCTGCGTTGTATCCCTTTATGGAACAAGTTACCGCTAAGCTAACTCCGCTCTTGGAGCTAATGGAAGATTTCCGAAGATTCTGAGCTCAAAACGAGCAACGAGAAAACCGGGTCAACATTCTGGAGAAAAGACTGGACGATGTGGAACAACAAGTAAGGATGAATAATGTCATTCTCATTCTCTCATGCAGCTGGAGTTAGCATTGCTAAAGCTAATAACGCTAGCATTGCTAGCAGTTCTGAAAAGGAGAAAGGTGGAGAGACTCTGGAACACCAAGTGGAATCATTTCTCACTTCTAAAGGGATTTCCCTGGATCCAAACACCATCGAGACCTGCCACCTGCTCCCCAGGAGAAAGGAGACGGATAAACCAGCGATCCTCATCAGGTTTGTGAATCAAAAACACAAGTTTGCTTTGATGAACCAAAGGAAGAACCTGAAGGGATCTGCTGCTTATCTGAACGACCATCTGACCAGAAGAATGCTGAAATTGCCAAACATACCAGGCTTCTCAGGAAGCGTAAGCAGATTGAGAACACTTGGGTTAAAGGCTGCAGGATTTACGTCAAACCACTCGGTCTACCAGACCGGTCCAAGGTTCTGGTTATGAACACCATGAAGGACTTTGAGAAGTGTTTGATCACGGACGTCTGAACCAACATGCATGAATAAATCAAAGAGCCAAGTATCTTCAAGAAATATGACACCTGGAATCATCACTTTCTCCAAAAGTCTGAAATCACCCTGATTTTAGCAAAGTTCTGACCTGCAGAGAACTTGACCTCAACTTTCAGCGCCACTGATATCAGCTGAAGAACGATACAGACCTTAATCTAATGTCTGCAGACATAACATAGAAAAGAACTGTAAACTCTGTTTAAACCGAGAAGAACGGCTGTTATCAGCAGAAGAAGAAACACCATCCTTGGTCATTCGACATAATATGGACCCTTTTTTATTTTACTTCATCTTATTATAAAAAATAAATAAATAAAAATTAAAAAAAGAGTAACACAAATGATTAATAGAAAACTGTCTCACTTAATAGTGTCCAATCTACGGTAAATGAGTCTTACACATTGTTTTATTTTTGATTAGTTTTATGTTGGATCTGTGTGGATGTGCAACACACCACATCCAGGACTCCGCTTAATTTAGCATCACCTTGAAAGGTGACTCCTCCACTGTTTTTGCAATTGATGTAATTCTGAAGTGGAGAAAAGCCGCTTTGAGCAAATATGCAAGACTTTACAGAAGTAAAGGGCTTATGCAATCAATGTAAATCAACTGATTTTGTCAGGGAGAAAAGGGGCTTTTCATATTGGTTTTGCACCGATATGCTACACATTACTAACATAAAGTTAATAAAGTGTCAGAATCAACGCCAGAATCAGCCGATTCACGTGGATTGCATAAATGGTCAAAGAGTTACGGTACATTAAAGAGTCTGTGTTATTTATGTGTCGCCAGCAGTTAATGATTTTGTGAAACAGACATTTCACAAAAATGGTTCTTTATATTAAAACATCTGAATTAAGCATGTTTAAACCATCTGGTAGTTTTTAAATAATGATTTTGAAAACAAGATTTGAACAAGAATGACAACAATTTTATGTCAACCTGTTTCCATTTTTCTTAAAAACCAATGGATACAGTGGAAAATACCATCTGGTACGATTGGACAGCAATCCTGCTGTTGTTATTTAAGGTTATCCTGGTGAGTTAGATCTAGACATGATCTTCTGCTTTGCTGTTTTTATGACAATTCTTTTTCTGTTTGATACATCATCCACAATAAACAAGAAGGAGAAGAGAAGATTGAAAAAGAGCCACATGACATGGGGCAATGGCAACTGTCATGGCTCTACATTGGAAAAAGAATGGATGTGTTATGGAAAAGCAGAAACCTCAAAATCCAGTCATCATCAAAGAGAAGCAAGGCGAACGTGTGGGCTCATCTCTGATACTCCACATAAATAACAAACTGGAGTGGTCTCAGATTCCTTCTACAGAAGAGCACAGACAATTCCTGTGCAGAGAGCCATTGTTTCTATTTGATATGAATAGTTGTGTTTTTAGCAGCTAATATAATGAAATAATTATAAAACTGATAGATTCTGGTAACTTTTATGCTTTTACACTACTCCATCTGCAGGGCTGGAAAGTCCATCTCGGTTAAAGCCGTGTCACACAGCCACTAAGTACATTTTGCACATTTTCCACACATGAAATGTTCGTCTTTGGTGATATGATATACCTAACATTCATCGATGTGCACAGATTTCTGTCAAGGGTTTCGACCAACGGATTTTTACGTAAATTTCGTTTTGAATTGTTTAAGATTTTTGGTTGATTTAGAATTACGCAGTTGATCATTTGCAATCATTACGTCAATCATACGCAATTGTGCATGAGTTCTGCAAGATGCTTATGCAAATCTTTGGCTTTACGCTGCAGGCTTCTTTGTTTTGTCCAGCCACTCCCAGGTCAAGCAGTTCATCAAAAAATTTTATTTTGAAAGCAAAACTAAAGTTTTTATTTTGAAGCTGTTTTAGATCTGTTTACCATTTTTCCAGCTTTTTGCCATTACACTGATGTGTTAATAGACAAAAAGTATAACTCCTGCGTAAAACTTACGTTTGTTGCAGAGCGATGGACATCAGACGCAGACATGACAAAAGAGATGTAAACATTCCGATTTATTATTAAACATTATTTTTTGTGTGTCCACGCAACGCACTGCCGATGGACGAGTAAATCAGCCATTTTTATTTTTAACCCCTTGACACCTATTGATAAAATGATGCATCAAACCGCTTCAGCTCCAAAATTACATTAATTTAGCATCTGGATAACAGCAGAAAAAATTCTGGCGTCAAGAGGTTTAAAAAAACAAGTATTTTTTAAAATACGTTTTCTTGGCAGACCTAAAATCCTTTATTTTTTTATTTTAATGGCCAAAAACTGAAGCTGTTTTCTGTCATGCCGTCTTTCAGAAAGAACTCACTTTTAACCATTGACAGCTTGGGGTGATTGTTTTGCACAAGCATCAGCAAGGGGCCATTGATTTATGTGCACGTGCAGCCGAGGGACATTTTTTATTCCTTACAGGCCTGTCCTTTTGGAAGCACATCCATCCGAGCAGAGTCTGATTTTTCAAGCGCCACTGCGGGGCATTTGTCGTCTGTAGCGTTCATACAGCAGGGTGGTTATTTTGTTGACAGAATCCACTTAGGGGCCCTTGTTTGGAGTAAAACCACAGGTGGGAGGTGCTTGTTTAGGGGACAGGTGAACTCTGTGAATGCTTGTGTGCAAGCATGGCATCTTTTTGAACTGTGGAACAGGCGGCACAAAAACATTTGGCCTTTTTCTAAACTATTCATTTATGGCAGTATAAGGTTAAATACAGTATGTATGTGTGTGCAACTGTGTGTTAAAAAAAACAACTAATCCTAAAAACCTGGGGTGGGGAAATCTTATCTCATATTACTATTTCTGTACAGGAAGCAGTTTGCAAATTATTTTACTCTGAAAAAATTGAAAAATAACTGTTCAACTTATCCATCACTACACAAAGCAAGACTAAGTAAGAAAGCAGTCCCTCAAATAACTATTAGAAAGCCATTTAGACAAAAGCAAGGATCTCTTTGCGATAAATAGAAAAAAGAAGCAAAACCAGATTTTGAAAACTGGCACCGTATTTAGTCTGGCATGGATATTTACATGGGGAATACAGTGTTCCCCCGCTTATTCGCATTTCAATATTAGGCAGTTCAATATAAGGGATTCAATGTTTCTTACATTTTCCCTAATATTTTTCAGTCACGTGACTCCTCTGGTGATGTAGAGCATGCCGGCCCGTCAGCTTCCTCGCCGGCTGCAAAAGAATATTTCATAGCGTGGATAAGCTGGTTCCAACGGTTCCTGAATCGCTACCAACCGAAGTTTGTGCCCACGCGTTGAGAAATGGCATCAGCTGACTAAGAAGCGGCCAGAAACAATCCTGATACGGTGAGGAAGATGTTAGCAGAGAATAATTATCATTCGGATGAATAAATGATGGATGAAACTGGTCTCTTCTGAAGAGGATGCCCTCTTGCTCTAATGAAAGGGGAAGCACGGGCTCCTGGTTTTACGGCAGAAAGACAGAGAGATACTTCTAATTTGCGCTAAAAAGTACACTACAGTATACTCAGAAAAATAAATTATGTTGAGCAATATTGCAATGATCTTAAATAAATGTTTCACAAAAATCACAGCACTGACGTGTATGGGTCACGGCGGCTATGCAACTTCTTCAAGTGACTTAAAAGTTGATTTTCTCCTAAAAAAGAGAGCTGACCATTACCCCCCCCCAAAAAAAAACAAAAAAAAAAAAAACAAAAAAAAAAACAAGCAACAGGTGACTACAATGACCTTAAAAAATACTTGAAGATACTTGAAAAAATCCAAACCACGTTGTATCCTTTCATGGAGTGAGTGAAAAACAAGCTAAATCCTCTCATGGAGCTAATGGAAGAGCTCCGAAGACTCCGAGCTCAAAACGAGCAACGAGAAAACCGGGTCAACATTCTGGAGAAAAGAGTGGTCGATGTGGAACGACAAGCAAGGATGAATAATGTCATTCTCACTGGAGTACAGGTCACTCAACTATTGAAGATGCATAAAATGATAGATTTCTAATTATATTTCTTCACTTGCTCCAAAAGTTGATTCAAGACTTTTGATACTTGATCAATTTATGCTATGAATATTTTTGAAAGTGTTATGACTATTTTTGTCTAAATTTTTCTAATCATATGCATGATTTTTTTTAGGTAACTGATCTGCATTTTCTATGTTGATTTCTAAAATAGTTATGTATATTTTTACATAATAATTAGGTAATACATCTTTGTCATGTGTCTATGAAGACTCTCATTCATCCAGGTTGGTTCCATTATAGTAGGTTTAGGGGATGTCATCTGGACTTGGTTTTAAAGTTAGAAGACGTTTCACCTCTTATCCAAGAGGCTTTGTCAATTCTGAATTAGATGGTCCAAGAGCTGGTATATATGCGCCCCTGGGGGAGGAGTCAGACCTCAAACTGAATGGTATTGTCAACTTAGCCTACATGGTTTCGGGTCATTAAGAGTCCTTTGTCCTCAGCTAATGGTTGGGGAGCCAGTGACTCCCTCCCCAATATTAAAATATAATGACCCAGGTGGAACTGGTTTGATTTTTTTAGGTTTCAAAACACTGCTGTAGATGGATGGAAGAATAAACCTGAGACCACCATTCTTATTAAGAGAACGTTTATCCTTCTTGACAAAGATGGCTTCTTTCACTCCTCGCTCAAACCATCCTTTCTCTCTGGCTAGAATTTGGACTTCACTGTCCTTGAACGAGTGGTTTGTGGCCTTCAGGTGGAGGTGCACTGCAGACTCAGGTCCACTTGGGTTGGCTCTGCGATGCTGGTAAAGCCGCTTGTGTAGAGGTTGTTTGGTTTCTCTTATATACTGTTCCTTGCAGTTCTCTTTGCAGTGGATAGAGTACACAACATTACTCTGTTTGTAGCTGGGAATTTTGTCCTTTGGATGAACCAGTTTTTGTCTGAGAGTATAACCTGGTTTGAGATGAACTGGGATGTTATGTTGTTTGAAAATCCTTTTTAGTTTTTCAGAAAGGCCTGAGATATACAGAATTGAAATACTGTTCCCTTCTAGCTCTTGTTCCTTCTTGTCTTGTTTTTCTGTATGTTGGGATCTGGTGAATGCCCACTTGGGATATCCACAGGTTCGGATATGTTGCTCTTCTTTCTTCTTTCTGTCAGAGCTTGTGGGCACCTCCTGGGCTCTATGTTGTAGTGTCCTGATAATGCCTAGTTTGTGCTGTAAGGGGTGGTTTGAGTCAAATAACAGGTACTGATCTGTGTGAGTAGGCTTCCTGTACACTTCCACCTGGAGCTGTCTGTCCTCTCGAATGATCACAGCACAGTCTAGAAAGGCTAGGGTGTTGTCCTTTGTGTCTTCCCTGGTGAACTTGATGTTGTCGACTGTGTTGATATGATCTGTGAAAGTCTCCAAAGCAAGTCCAGATGACATCCCCTAAACCTACTACAATCTTGTCATGTGGTTTGATACTTAAGGATTCTTAACCCTCGTCTTTACTACTGCTTCTACACCTGGCTGTGGATCCTGCCTCTGGTTCGTCTCTGCTCTGTACCTGACTGTGTACCTCGTCTCTGCTCCTGCTCACACACCTGGTTGTGGATCCTGTCTCCGGCTCGACCCGCGCCCCGGACTGTGCCCCAAACTCCATCTGGATGAAGCTCGTCTGCTGGACTTTAAATATGTAGTTGTAGATTTAGATAAGTTAATTCTTCTCTAAGAGTTCTGGTAAATCGCCTGTCCGTCCCAGGGGAGGATCCCTCCTTCATGTGGGCACCCCTGAGGTTTCTTCGTTTTTCCGGAATCCGTTTTCTTAACGAGTTTTTCCTTACCGCGAAGGGGGGTCTAAGGGCAGGGATGTCCAGTTTAGTTTAGTCAGTTTGTTAGTTCAATTTAGTATTTTCCTATTTAAATCTATGTATTTATGATCCTTTTGATTTTATGTTTCACTTTTTTAAATTACCGATACGAAGTCCATTGAGACGACTCTTGTTGTGAATTTTGGCTATACAAATAAAATTGAATTAATTGAATTGAATTAACCCTTCCATTGACGTGTTCTCCCTACCATGACAAAGGTGGATAAAGGTGGAAAGATTTCATGTAATCCATGGACACCAGTGATGATCACAAATCATTGGAGAAAAAAGGTTCAGCGCACTGTCTAGTGGGTCTAGATGACCCAACTCCCAATGTTAAAGTGCCTAGGATAGCCAGGGGTAAATCTGTCTGATAAAAGTTTTAAACTGGATAATGATAAATCATGTAATAAAATGGTTACGATAGAACAGGGTGGGATTATATAAGTTTGCGTCCTTCCACTCCCTTTCAAGCAATCTTTAATTGTATGTCTAATTATCCTTAGTTTGATTCGTCATTGTATGAATGATGATTGTATTGTTTTTGTTTATTATTCTTATTTGATTGCTTGAAATAAACCATTTCAAATCTAAATCAAATCAACATGTTGTCTCTGGTTGACAATGAGAGGTCAAATGTTTAAGGTTTGAACACAGTGCAGCTAGTATTTTGGTCCATTTTTCCATGAAGATCTTCTGAAGAGCTGTGATACTTCTCTGTTGCTTTTCTATGGATTACCCCGAAATGCTTTATACCTAACCACACCTTCTTTCCTGAGCGATGTGTTTAGGAGAATTTCTGTGATGAATGGAGGTTTTTGACTAAAATCTCACCATGGATCCATTCATCCTTTACGGATCCATAGTCTTATCTTGGTTTGTAAAATAAGAGCTCTAAATCATGAGGTTTTAACGCCCATGCTTCACAGTGGGCATTGGTGTTCTTGAAATGCACCTCAGAATTCTTTCTCATCCAAATATCACCCAAGTTCCATTTTGGTCTCATCTGACTATACAACCTTCTCCTAATCCTCCTTTAAATCATTTAAATGGTCTCTAAAGAACTTCAGATGGGTCTGGATATGCGATGGTTTAAGCATGGGGACCTTTGGAGCTCTGCGGGATTTGAATTGTGTGTTGCCACAAAAACCTTTGTAATAACCTTTGTTATTTTTGTGAACATTGCAGATCTGTCTCATTTATTTAAATGGGACAATTTGCCAAACCAGAGACTGATAAATACTTTTTTGGCCCACTATTGTATGACACCTGAAATTCACCTTACACATGAGCTTTGAGCATGATCGGTAATAAAGAAGTGAAAGAAAGTTCCTCTAAAATGATAAATTTTCAGGGAAAAAAGTTGACACTCAATTCCAGTCAAAATAAAGAAGAAATCAATTTTCAATTTTAAAGGTTGAACCAGGCCGTTTGAGGAATTTTGATAAAATACATCGATTTAAGGCGCTGTGACTGACTTAAAAGCAACATATTAACAGACTAAATCAAAAGCAATCAATACAACACAGCAGGAAGTGTATCTGATGTGGCACTTAAGGAAACCTCTGCATGCTCAGATTTTTTTCTGGCTCTGTTTGTGAGGTCAACGGATTTGCAGAACTCCTGGATCAATATTGCACTGCTCTGTTACTGTGCTGATGACTAGACTAAAAATTATTGATTGAAAAAGCCTGACTCAAATTAGAGTGCTGCTTTGTGTCTGTGGTATCAATGCCCTCCAGACAGACCTAAAAGCCCTGATGAGTGAGCGGCTGTATTTGTTTCGAACTCTGACCTTGTTGCAGTCCTGTTCTGAATCGATATTTTTTTCTCACTCAGGAAGCATTTAACACGCGGCTAAGTGGTTTCCTCTCTGAAATTAAATAAACATTTCTTCATGACAGACGTTTCCCAATTCTGTACATGTGCAGCATCACAGAAATGCTGAAAGTCCTTTTATTGAAGTCAAAAACAGGATCTCAGTTAAAATGAGAGGGTTTTGGCTGCACACACTTCCACCATCTTTCAGCCCCTCTCACCACAACCTAAAATTAGCGGTGCGACAAAATGCCGATCAATATTGGAGGTATCCAGCTGTACAGGAAGACCACAAGAACACATTAAAAATACCAAAAACACCTTTTCAATTGAAGTGGGTTTTTAACATGCATGTACATCTCTGCAACCCAGCTGTTTATCTCAGTGTAGAACCTAAGAACTTAAGAGGTTGCTGGAGGGCGGTGATGCTGTAGTATCGCGAGACCTAATGAGACGAGTGTGGTGAGTCAACTTGGCGGTGTGAAAGCAGTTGAACAAACATTTTCAATCTTGTTTCATTATTCCGCCATATTAAAATAAATCCAGTAAACTAACATAACCTGATAAGACTATTAAACTTTTGTCAGCCTGGAGGACCTGGAGAAATTCACTGACGAGTATTATCATTATCATACCTGCTGTCGACAAACTGTACGAGTCTGTTCATGTTCCGGGTCCCAGAGATCACCCCTTGGCTGTGCTGAAGGCTTTCAGATACGCGCTGAGAACATCTGCCCAGAAGAAACCCGCTAAACTTATTTCAATGAATGGAAAATCAGATCATCAATAACCCATACCTCGATCTTGGTCTTTTTCCTCACCTCTCACTCATGTTTCTGTTGTTTTTGTTTTCTCTTCTTTCTCTTTTTTTCTTTCTTTTCCTTAGTCCCCCCCTCTCCCCCCTCCTCATATGTAAATCACCTAAAAGCAATGCATCTTCGGTAAGTATTTATTTATGCATGAAACGGGCGCGCACATGCGATCCTGCACACACACGCCGACAAACTGCAAACACCTCAACCAGGCTCTAATAGGACGCACGCAACATGCAGCTCACATAGCCAGAAAACTTTCATGCGCACACATGCACAGCGCTTCTCTGTGCAGCGGGTTTGCACACTTGTTACACGCACACGGATTGGCACACACGCATTATTTAGCTTTACACTCCCAGTTAGAGTAGTTATGAACAGTCTTAACATCGTTAGCTGGAATGTGCGTGGACTTGGCTCTGGGTCAAAGAGACTGAAAGTGTTAACCCACCTGACTGGTCTAAAAGCAGATATAGCTTTACTGAGGTAGACCCACTTATCTAAATCAGCTGATCATCTTCTGTGCTGCTCACAGTTTCCATTCATGTATTCTGCTAGTTACAACTCCAAACAAAGAGAAGTTGCTGTTTTTATTAATAAAAACATTAAATTTACTCATAAGGATACAGTTACTGACCCAGAGGGCAGATTTGTAATCATTGATAAATCCATTGAGAATGAATGGATATACAGCGGGGAAAATAAGTATTGAACACGTCAACATTTCTCTCAAAAAACATATTTCTAATCGAGCTATTGACACAAAATTTTCACCGGATTTCGGCATCAACCCAAATAATGCACACATAGAAAGAAATCCAAACATTTATGTCCATAAATGAAGTTATGTGTAATAAAGTGAAATGGCACAGGGAATAAGTATTAAACACATGAAGAAAAGGAGGGGTAAAAAGGTCTGGCAAGCCAAGAAAGCAGCTGGAGTTTGTCAGTATTCAGAAGGTTAACCTGCCCCCTATTAATGCAAAGTAATATCAGCTGGTATAGTCCTGATTGATGCCTTTTAAAAAGGTTTCTCACCAGCAAGGTGTTAGACAAAAAGCATTGCATGATGGGTAAAAGCAAAGAGCTGTCCAAAGACCTACGTTACCTTATTGTTGCAAAACACCCTGAAGACATTGGTTACAAGCGCATTTCTAAACTTCTGAAAGTTCCAGTGAGTACCATTGGGGCCATCATCCGGAAGTGGAAAGAACACGGCATTACCATAAACCTGCCATGGCCAGGTGCTCCTCGCAAGATTTCAGACAGAGGAGTCAGAAAAATCATCAGAAGGGTTCTCCAACAGCCCAGGACCACTCATGGAGAGCTTCAGAAAGACCTGGAATCAGCAGGTACCGTTGTTTCAAAGAAAACAATAAGTAATGCACTCAACCGCCATGGCCTCCATGCACGCACACCACGCAAGACTCCATTTTTGAAGAAGAAGCATGTTGAAGCTCGTTTGGATGCGAGAAATTTAACTCTTCGGATGTCATAAGACAAAACATGTTTGGAGGAAAAATGGCACCGCACATCACCCCCAAAACACCATACCAACAGTCAAGTTTGGAGGTGGGAGCATCGTGGCGTGGGGCTGTTTTTCAGCATGTGGTACTGGTAAACTTCATATCGTTGAAGCAATAATGACTGGAGAAAAGTATCGAGACATTCTTGATCAGAATCTGCTGTCATCTGCCAGGCTGCTGAAGATGAAAAGAGGGTGGATCTTTCAGCAAGACAACGATCCCAAGCACACAGCCAAGGTAACACTCAACTGGTTGAAGAAAAAGAAAATAAAGCTGCTAGAATGGCCCAGTCAATCACCAGACTTGAATCCAATTGAAAATCTTTGGAAAGAACTGAAGATCCGGGTTCACAGAACAGACCCCCGGAACCTTGAAGATTTGAAGGCAGTTTGTGTGGATGAATGGGCCAAAATCACACCTGAGGAATGTATTCGACTGGTTTCTCCATACAGGAGGCGTCTTGAGGCTGTAATCACCAACAAAGGTTTTTGCACTAAGTATTAAATCAATTTCAGTAAGCATGTTCAATACTTATTCCCAGTGCCATTTCATTTTATTACACATAACTTCATTTATGGACATAAATGTTTGGAATTCTTTCTATGTGTGCATTACTTGGGTTGATGCCGACATCTGGTGAAAATTTCATGTCAATAGCTTGATTAGAAATAAGTTTTTTTGAGAGAAATGTTGACTTGTTCAATACTTATTTTCCCCGCTGTACATGTGCATATGAATGTATTATGGCCACCATAAAAATTTATTTATTTTAATTTTTACTTTCAATTTTACAATCAAGTCACAAACAATGATCCAAAGTTTGATATCCATATGACTCATTCATTTTTAGAATGTGCACTTTTCAAAATGACTGCTTGATAGAGCAAAGATGCCTGACCAAAGAAAGTCAAAGTTTGGGCCTTGACCTTGACCATGAGGCATCAAAATAAAACAAATATAAAGAAATAAACTATTATAGAAAAATATATGTTGAAACTGATTTGGACATCAAGTAAAAATTCAATTCTATAGCTGATTAGTTTTTTCTTTCAAAGGTTTTATGTATTTAACACATTTTCTGTTGGAACTCAAAGGAAATCTTCAAACTAACAGTAAAGAACGTTGATGCAAACCTCAGCTCCTGTGGTGTGACTTTGGAAACACAAATACATAAATGCATTATTATGATAATAAGGGAATGCAGCCAAAATCACGTAGTCTGCGGCAGCTGAACATGGCAGATGGTTCAAACAGAAAAAAAGAAGTCACCCCTCTCTGACCCAATGAAAAATAGGAGACAGGAAAAAGGAAAAACAAGAAAGAAAAAAATCTGCTGTTTATTTTATTTATTTTTTCCTTTTCCATAAAATCACAGGCAGTTAAAGCTGCTTGATTTAAACAGTAAAAAAGTCTTAAGGTCTAAAGGTCAAAATCAAAATAAGCCAGCCAAGTTGTGCACTTAAATAAATAAAAAAAATCTATTCTTTTGAGTTGTCTTCTTAATTTAGGATGCAAATTATCCTTTAGTCAGCTCCCTGATTAAGACCATTTAAAAAGAGGAAAAGACAAAGTCTACTGTGCAGAAAATATTTGTGCAAAAGTTTTGACTTTCAGCAGTTTGGGTCAAATGACAAAGGATTACAGAGCTTGACTTGGGTATAGGAGACAAATAGAATATAGAGGCTAAAAAATCTGCATTTATTACCTTGTGCTCTGCTCAGCGTTTACAAAAGGATCAATACTCCCATGTAATTAGGTTGATATAGAATTTGAACATCAGACTGAAACCACAGAGGTAATGTATGTCAATTCTGATGTAATTAGAAGCATTAATCACCAGGATACATTTTACTACCACATGATTTAGTCTGGTCTCATTTCTCAGTAAACCGAAGTCCTTTTAAAAAGGTTCTTACTTTTTAACTGAAGTGAAAATGTGCTGTTTACCTTGTTCCAGTCAGTCATCGGGTTATTTTTTTTTTACTACGCTTATTTTGCTGGTTGTCTGTCTAGCCTTGAATGTCATCAGCCTTTCTGTCCAGGGCACCGATATAAAAAATCTTTAAATTCCTCAGGATGAACAGCAAAGATAGAAAAACAGACATTTTCTACTTTGTATTCTAATGTCAAAAATAATCCTTACGTTGAGACGGACGATATAAAATACATTGTCTTTTTTAACTCGTCACTGAACTACTGTCATTAATCAATGTCATGTCAGGCTTAGAATGACCCACAAGTAACAAACTTTATTAGAGGCAAAATATGTCTCTTTACTCACTCCTTATTCAATGAACTGACTAGACACACAACAACCAAGGTTAAAAGCCAAAAGCACACCTGTCAGGAACTGTTGGTGTCAGACCCATAATGCACGAGACATGGCTTTATAACAGGGCTGTAAAACTTTAATTAATGATCTGAACATGTGACAA
Organism: Oryzias sinensis; assembly: GCA_037389245.1. Lineage (NCBI taxonomy): Eukaryota > Metazoa > Chordata > Actinopteri > Beloniformes > Adrianichthyidae > Oryzias > Oryzias sinensis. The sequence continues at coordinate 44,347 of JAUDJI010000056.1, read as the reverse complement.
AACCACAAAACAAAAGGACGACTATGTAGATCACCTAACAATCATGAACTGAAAAGATGAGACTTAAATTCAATGAGATTGATCAACTTAAAATAGGACAGCTGTGGATAGTCATTGTCATCACCTCAACCTGTTGTGTTTGGGGGAAGAGAAAATGCTGCCTATGGCTGCAACAACACCATACTGACTGTCAAGCATAGAGGTTGAAGCATTGTGTGTTGGGGGGTGTTTTTCAGCACAGAGCTACATCACCAATTTGATGGGAGAATGGGCGGAGCCATGTACTGTCAAATCCTGGGAGGGAACCTCCTTCCCTCCTAAAGCCAGAAGGCTTGTAATGGGCTAAGGATGGATCTTCCCACAGGATAATAACCCAAAACATACCAACCAAGACAACCAAGGACTGCTGAAGAAGAAGTATATCAAGGTCATGGAATGGCCCAGCCAGTCTCTGGACCACAATCCTGAACCTACAGAGAGAGCTAAAGCTCAGACTTACCAAGCAACAGCCACCAATCTGAATGATTAAGAAGTCATTTGTAAATAGGAGTGGACTAAAATCTCCCCTGATATGTGCAAAAAGCTGCTCATCAACTACAAGAAGTACTAAGTCTTTCTGGCAAGACAGTCAAAATACTTATTTCCCTCAATGAAATTTAAATACATTGGAATAAATTCTTGAAAGTTGATTTCCTTATGATTTTCTATCCCTGGCTGTTTAAACGAACCTATTAGGACGACAAACGAAGTGGGAAAACCTGCTAAATCAGCAAAGGATCAAGTGCTTATTTCCTCCACTATGTGCAGCAACAAAGGTTAAAAGCCAAAATACATCATATTAAAACGATTGTTCTTAATCAGAAAAGTTCTGCTGAATGTACAACTAAACATTTCAGAACTGTCTGATTCTTTCTGTGTGCCTGTCAGAAACTAGTGGTGTCAGACCCAAAATGCAGGAGACCTGGCTTGATGACATGGCTGTAAAACTTTAATAAATGAACTGAAAGTGTGACAAAACCACAAACAAAGGCAGAAAATAAAGGATGACAAAGCAGTTGAACTGACAAGCTTAAACTAAAACGCAGAGTCTTGAATACAATGAGGTTGATCAACTTAAATCGGAACAGTCGTGGAGAGTTATACAACGAAACCTGGTGTGACTGTGACAGGGGGAAACATAATTTTACCAAAAACAAGGAAACTAGATGGAAGAGAAAACATAGGATATAATCCTTACAGTACGGCAGCTGAGAAATGTCACTTTGAACATGATTACATGGACAAAAAGGAAGCTTGTTTTAAATCTTGATTTATCCAAACCTATTAAAAAAGCACAAACAGAGATTTTATTTTTTTTGCAGGCACTGCATCAGTAAAAGGGAACACAGATGAAGAGCAATGCATTTTGCACAAAGATATCAATTCAACTTAGAAAAAATAAACAATATTGTGCAAATTATAATGTAATAATCACATACATATTTGGAAGACATAATTGTGTTTTCACAGACATATTTTAATGATGTAATTTCCAGCGCAGTAAACTAATGAGGGAGGCATGATTATTTCCGTCTGTTTGTGAGTTTTTCAAAATGGAAAACATTTGTTTTCTTTTTACCCATTTCTATGTTGAATGTTCCTAGCAGTCATGGACTTCACTGTTGTATATTATGAAAATCAGAGAAAGCATGAGGGCTGCTGAATACCGATAATTCTTGTTACGTGTCTAACCACGGCGTCTGGTCAACGTCAGGAACTGAAAGACTTCATAGGTCTAAAGGAGGCCCGGGCTTTCGCAGGACTTGCTCAGGATGTGATGAACCAACTCCGTCTAACATCAACTGCAATGCAAAGCTGTTTTTTTTTACATGTTTTCATGTTAACTTTTGTATTTATCTGAACAAACCTCAAGCTGTGATCCTTTAAATTATGTAAAAACCACAAAAGACTTGTCATTATACATCCAGAGGGCAGCAGTCGAGGCAGGAATACCCAAACTTTCCTCGCCACAAAAACTACCTTCAGTTCTGCAGGGGGAGCCCCAGGGCGCTCTCAGGCCACCTGAGGGGCACCGTCCCTGCGGCGTGTCCTGGGTCTTCCCCAGGGCCTCCACATGTTTGGACACCCCTGGAAAAAATGCCTTGGGATGAAACCAACGGTATAAAATGATTTAAAGAATTAATTGTGTTTACATATTGATTTCAGTTGACCCTGGATTTTTCATTATCAGGCTATCTGTGGTTCATTTTGTAGTGCGGCTAGGTCACCTGGTCAAAGTGTGGTGCTAATGATGCTTAGGTCATGGGTTCAACCACTGCACCACAAAGGCATCTCCTCCTCATGCATGCGTGGGTTTTGTTCAAGAAATTCTTTACAAAAATGTGTCTTGATATCTGCCAATGATTTAAAACATCTTCATCGTGAAATAAAATACACTCCTGGGTCCACTCTGTTACGGACTGACCAGCAGGAGGAAACCTAGGAGCCGGGGGGGGGGGGGGGGTAGGCAAAATGACTTTAATAAGAAGTAATCACCACACACATTTTTTGTTGTCCTGTCCAGGACAACAAAACACAGATGAACACACAGATTGCAGATGAGTGCCTCTTGTGATGGACATGTTTTGCTTAAAAATCAGGATTGTTTGTTGCTCTTCAAGTTTATTGATATATACCCCTTTTGTAACAGATGTGAACTTTATTTAGTTTTAGACGCTTTGACAGGACAAGAGGCGAGGGGTGGGATGATACTACAAGGTCATGGGAAGGGTGTCAAGTGTAACTTACATTACATGCGTTGATGCTCTTACACACACATATGCACACACTATCAGACCGCATTCATACAACTGTGGATGCATGCGCACAATTTGAGAAAACAATCTCAGAACAAAGACAATTTACCTAGAGACTTACTGGAAACCGAGTTAAGCTGGGTTCCTATCAGGGGGATCCAGTTTCAATGTTAAGTCAATGTACAGATGCAATCAAAGGTCCTGTGGTGGGATTTGAGTTTAATGCATCACAGCACATTTCTGCCATGTTTTCAGAGTTCAAATATCTGAATTTTGGCTAAGACGTATTGTGGCAACCAATCAGGAACTCAGGCATGGCCCGTGACGTTATCAGTGGGTGAAGTCCACAACCAACACGGAAGATAATCTGATAGTTCTCCTCCTGAACTTTATGATATTCTTTTTATCAATACAATAATAAAAATGTTGCTCTGATTTTATTCTTTTTGAAAAAAATGTCACCAACTCACTGTAGCTCCTCCCACATGAACACATCTTTGGACAGGCAGCTAATTGAATGCATTTCAATAGAGAGGCAAATGTGACGAGTATATTGCAATTTTTGTGATTGTAGCAGGGAAAATACTTGAACAACATGCACGAACATTGAAGACTTTGAAGCAGCTCTTTAACCCTTCTATCCTAGGCATTTTAACAGGGGGAGTTGGGTCATCTAGACCCACTAGACAGTGCTCTGAACCTTTTTCTTCAATGATTTGTGATCCTCACTGGTGTCCATGGATTACATGAAATCTTTCCACCTTTATCGACCTTTGTCTTGGTAAGGAGAACACGTCAATGTAAGGGTGGGGTAAAATAAGATAGCACAAGGGTTAAACACAGACACTAAGAGCATGTAACTATAACTGACCCACTGTCAACCACAGAAGGTGGTGGGATCCATCTGGACGGAGCCACAGCCAACCTGCATAGAGTCCAAACCAGAAATCTAAATAAAGAACCTAAAGCAAAGATTCATCGCACTAAACATGATACCTTCAAGACCCACGGTGTGTTTATTGGCTGGGAGCTCCATTGATTTTTCTTTATATCCTGAAACTTTACTCTGGTAACTATGGAAAGAGTTATTTTTTATAGTTTCTAAAACTGTAAGATGCCTTCTTCTGAGTTTTTTGTTAAAAAATAACCTTCTGTGTCACTATAGATCTGCCACTAAAACCCTAGATAATTAGTTGAAAGTGTAATTATTCAGCCTTTTTTGGTTTAAGAGTCTATTAGGTGTTGATAAAATGACATCTAAAGGGATTGTGTTGATCATGAACTCCTGCAGAAATCATTCAGTGCACATCCTTACATATTTAAGTGTATGGAGTGGTACTTTGTGAATAATGAGATTTTCTGCTTTTTAGCACTTTTACAGTGTTTATGTGTGTATGCTTTCTGCTGCGTTCATGGCTGTGCATGTATGTGTCACAGCTGTGGTATTTACCCAAAGTCTATTAAAATGCCAGATGGCTCCTGTTTGTTTCTTTGTAAACAGGACCCAGTGGCCGTCGCACACTCTCACACAGCATCAATGTAACATAATACAAAATCGTTTCCCTGACAGTCTTTGTGTACTAGGTTTGTTTGTCCGATGTCTGTTGTTCAGGCGGGGGTGTAGTGCAGGTCAGCACGTTATTCTCAGATGGAACAGAGAAACGATGAACAATTCACAGCTCCCTCAGTTTCATGTGTCCCAAAGCTATGGGGCCAGTATGGCACCCAGTTTCCTGTTCATTTGATCACACCCGGTTGAAATGCTGCCAGCCTCCCATGCACCATCACGCGACACATGCAACTATACACATAAACCAGGCCCAGCAGAAGAAATGTACAAAGTTCTCGTGTTAAATCATTATTGAAATCATTTTTGTTTTTTCCATCCTGGTTTATTAAGAGGCATAAGCTGAAGGTTTTGCCATCGCCTTCCCAATCCCTTCATCTCAACATACTTGAAAATCTATATACACCAGAAAGGAGCAGTACATAACAGACATCTGACAAAGTCTTACTTGGTGCACCCAAATTTTGATCCCCACACTTTAGCTTCATGGTGACTCATCAGCTTTATTCCTGTAAACATCTCAATTCGTAGCGTCTCCTTCTTTTTCACAATGCACAGCAGAATGCATCTCCTCTGTTCCCCAAGTATCCTCTTAATCTCCAAGATCTTGTTAAACAGCCCCATCAGAAACTCTACTTCAGAGGTCAGCAATACAGTGCATACACCCGCAAGGAGCACTTTAAGGGCCCGCAAGGCATGCTCTAAAAATATCACAGATCACTTCACATGCACTGTTTAGTACTCAGGTATTTATCTCTGAGTCACACTGGTTGAAGTTTTGGATAAAGATGTCCTGGATCTGGCTCAGTGAGTCTGATTTAGGTTAATGAATTGGATCGTTCACAATGAACAACTATCAACTATGAATTGTATCACCAACAAAAATTAATATGAATCAATCATTGTTGACATAGATTGTGTATTTATAGACTAAATAGTGCGTTCATTATCCTCATTTGTTAACATGTCATTCAAATCATTTTAATCATGTCAGTCTGGGTAATCAGTGATGCACTTTTAGGTGTAGACATGGAACATCTTAGAATAGAATAGATAGAATAGAATAGAATAGAATAGAATAGAATAGAATAGAATGGCTTTATTGTCATTGTGCATAGTACAATGAGATTTAAGCATCACCATCAGTGCAAGAACAGTAAGGGAGGGAAAAGTAGTAAATAAAACATCGTAATATAATAAAATCAAACAAGCAAACAAACAGTATATACAAGTGTGCAATATAAGCTGTAAACTGCATTGAAGAGTGCCGAGATAATTGTGCAAAAATTGCGTATGAAAAAACTGTGCGTAGACATGTCAAAGTGCAGAGGTGGCAATGAGGTAGATAGTTGGAGTAAACAGGAATGTTTTTTTTTTTTCATCTGTGCATTTGGGAATTGAGGATTGTTATTGCCTTTGGAAAGAAGCTGTTTTTTAGTCTGTTCGTTTTGCTTCTGATGCCTCTGTAGCGCCTCTCAGAGGGCATCAGGTTGAACAGGTCTGAGCCGGGGTGTGAACTGTCCTTAATGATGTTCTGAGCCCTAGTGAGACAGCGCACGGAGTAGATGTCCGTCAGGGTGGGGAGAGGGCACCCAATGATTTTCTGAGCTGTCTCTACAACTCTCTGCATTTGCATCTTCCTGTGACACTTCATCATCTTCATTTTCCCTTTTCATCTACAGACTCCGTGTCATCCTATGGGCCATCTGTTTTCAAAAGAAAGTAGTGAGCATAACATTTCAATACACAAACACATGCTCATCCCACAGTGCAGGGCTGGCCAACCCTGGTCCTCAGAAGCCTCAACCCTGCCTCTTTTCCAGTCCTTCCTGATCAGCTTGCTGCTGATTAGCTAACTCAAGAAATTCCACATCCTAATTGACTGAACACACCTGGTTTAGGTTGTCAGCAGCAAGCAGTGGAGGTAGAGCTGGAAAACAGGCAGGGTTGAGGCTATTGAGGACCAGGGTTGGTCCCAGCCCTGCCATAGTGTATAGCTCTCCTTACTGAACCCTCATTTCCAAACTCTCCCACTTGCCTAATTCTGGAGTCGACTTTTCCTTACTGTCACTTTCCTCAAGCTCACTGTCCTCATTGTTGGAATGAATGAACCCAATAGTTTGTTCATGTTACAAACACTCATAAAATGATTCTGCATCCATTTCCTGTGAGTAATAGTAGGTAGTACAACAGCTCCTTTTTACATAATTTCCAAACTCCTTCAAGAGATGACATGATGCTGTTCCAGAGAGACATTTCTTGGCATAAAACATAATCTATTAGTATGCTTTTTTTCCTGTCTGTAAATCACAAGCCACTAATGACGAATAGATCGTGAACAAAAGAAAGTCTGCAAAAGAATACCCGAGTATGATAATGTATGATGAGTATAAGATGTGATCCACTGTAAAAGTTAGTTTAATTCTTGTCCAACTTGTGCTTTCAAGTTTAACCTTGGTCTTAACTGAGTTTGATTTCCTGATCGTGTGGGTGAGGTTGCCCTTTGGTAATCTGCAAAGACCAATCAGCAGCAGCTTGGTACTGTATCATATTCACTGTGTGTTTCTAATCCTAATGATTATAATGGACATAAACATCATGCTGCCTGCTTGATAAGTGAGACTCTTCCTCATATGTGTAGCTGAACATATAGTTGTTGATTCTCCTTCTGTCCTTCTTGATCCTTGCTGCCATAGACTTGATATCATGATCCCCACTGATGATCTGGCACAAACTTTCAGTCTGAATACACCCAAGCAGACCCTGGTCCGGGACCAGAAACCACTCTCCGACCCATGTATGAAGTAAAAAGTTTTGTTCCCAACAATCAAAACTGATAATCAAGATATAAATGTTTAAGGAAACTGTCTAAATAAGAATTGTAAAGCAGAAGGACACCGTCCTTCTCTTGTTGCTTTGCCCCATCCTCTTGGCCAATGACAAAAGAGATCTTTAGTCACATGAGCAAAGGATTTTTCCAGTCTACATACACCCTGAGTTACTAATGTTTAGACAAACAGGCTCTTTGTAATCCAACAGAGAGACACAGAATTCAGTAAAAACAACACCATAATATGAATTGAATAATGCATAATTTTGAAATTAAACTAAACATAAAAAAAATTGAAACCTAAACTGTTTTTTTATACTGCTCCACCTGAATATTAATGTAGTGGACACATGAAGACAGAATGATTAAATATATAAAAAGGTTTTAGTGACAAATTACAATGTTGATGACACTTAATGACAGTGTTTTTTAAGTTGGGTTCAATTTCATCAAATCATCTGACTGAAATGGATCACAGCGGCATTACATGGAATGTGTTAATATACAGAGGATTCACTGAACTGAATTAAAACATTCATAGTACTGACAGTGTGTAACAGACTTTGTTGTAATGTAAAAAATAATCAAGTCAGTTCTGTTGTAAACTTTTTCAATTTTCAATGAATAATGGGATTACCTAAATTTTACGTGTGTTTTAAGCTATGTTCACACTGGGCTCATGTAACCCTTGTGCTATCTTAGATGACCCCACCCTTACATTGACATGTTCTCCCTACCATGTTAAAGGTGGATAAAGGTGGAAAGATTTCATGTAATCCATGGACACCAGTGAAGATCACAAATCATTGAAGAAAAAAGCTTCAGAGCACTGTCTAGTGGGTCTAGATGACCCAACTCCTAACATTAAAGTGCCTAGGATAGCACAAGGGTTAAGGGGGCATTTTCAATGAAAAGTCTAAAAGTGTAAATGCGCATATATCTGCGTTTTGGGTTCTCCATTTAAAACTTTCGGGTTCGCGCCTCGCAAAGCAAGTTTTTAAGTCAGTTTTTCCACTCTATGTAAAAAAACATGCAGCAACCGAACCCACATTGAAAGTTGAACTTTCACCAATCAGAAACTTGAATTTGGTAGTGACGTATGGGTAGGGTCCTTTTCAGTTAACGGAAGTGCCAAACGTTTGAAGATTCGTTCATGAAAGAGAATTAATAACTGCAGTTTGTGTGAGTCTTTTATTTATTAGAATATACCTGTGAAAGAAAAAGCCTCGGGAAAGATTCACAAGATTTGCACCGTTACAACATTTTGCACCTAGCCTTTTCCAACCCGATACATGCGCTAGTATCAGGTGCAGTCCAGTGTGAACACCACTTAAGAAAAGCACATTGAAGAACCCTGGTGTTGAGTGTTTTCTTGAACACACATTACATATCTGGTGTGTGGCATTACACTTAAAAAGACCTATTATGATTTCCCCGCGTTTTCCAAAAACTAAACAGAAAATTGACCATTAATATTCAATTCAATTCAATTTAATTTGTACAGCCCAAAATCACAACAACAGTCGTCTCGATGGGCTTTGTGCAGATAAATGTAGGGTAAAAGATAAAATCAAAAGGATCATGAACACACACAATTCAATAGAAAGATTCTAAACTGAACTAACTTTACTAAAACTGGACATCCCTGCCCTTTGACCCTCCTACGGGGTAAGGAAAAACTCCTAAAAAAAACGTATTCCGGAAAAAAACGAAGAAACCTCAGGGGTGCCCACATGAAGGAGGGATCCTCCCCAAGGAAGGACAGGGGATGTACCAGAACTCTTACAGAAGAATTAGTTTATCTAACGCCACAACTACATATTTAAAGTCCAACAGTCGAGCTTCATCCAGATGGAGTCAGGGGACGGCTGGGGGCGCGAGTCAAGCCAGACGCAGGATCCACAGCCAAGTGCAGGAGCAGTAAACTTCAAGGTGCATTCATTTTTTCATTTTTCTTTGTTTTTTTTCAAATTATCAAACAGAATATAGGTATTATTAAAAAACAAACTAATAAAATGGCATGGCCCAAAAGAGACTTAGTAAAAAGAAAAGGGGAAAGCTAAACATGTATGCAAAAATCCAAACATGACCTGGCAAATTACTGAAAAAAGACATGAAACCAGATTAAGGTTTATGAGTTTAAAAATTGTGAAAGACATATTGAATAATTTGCACTAATGACATAATTTATTGTTTTAGCTTTTACCCCTGAGCATGGAATAATATTAAAGTTTAACAGTTAGTTAAAACTTGTTTCAAGGAAAACCGAAGAGGCTAAGCAGAACGAACAAAGCATTTAGCCACCACAGTGGAGGCTAATAGTAAAATAAAGAACTTTTTTTAAAAGAAAGTTTCAGATTAATTAACTGTGTTTTGGACTCAGTTAAGCACAGCTAATAGAAGCTATTCACTCTTCCCTGCCTTTCTCACCCTTTCACTTCCCTTCTCCCTCTGCTTCCCTCCTAACTGTTGGTTATCCTCTTTTCTTCATTCAGTGAAGTCAAACATTTTCCATCTCTCTCCATCCATTTTCCTCAGCCTTTCTTTCATTCTTTCATTCTCTTTCCTTTTCACACTCACTCTTGTACCTCCCTCTTTTCCTCCCACTTTGCTCACATCGTCTTTCTCTGCCATTAGAAATATATCAGGGTGACTTGGACCATGAAATTAAAATATTAGTGAGTGACATCACTGAATATTTCCAATTTTCTGGAAGGAGAAAGAGGGCTGGGGTAGTAAAGAGTCTAAAAAAGTTTGATTCATATTTACTAAAAAAAGAATTTGAGTAGAATACAAAGCACTTATGTTGGAAACACCGGTGTGAGAACAATACAGTAAACCTAGAAGATTTGAATTGTTAGCCTACCCTCCCCCTAAACAAATTGAATGACTGAAGCTTTGGTGTGAAGTCACATAAATCACAACACAACAAGGATGGAAAAACAAAACTCATAAATAATCAAAGGAATATAGAAGTACGTAACTCAGTATATACACTATAACTCCAGAGCTTTAGCTCCAGTGTTGACATTCTTTTGACCACCACAATTACTTAACAATTTATGCAATTAACATAATTCTGAAGGAGAAAAATCCGCTCTGTGCTATTTGCAACACTTTACATTAACAAAGTACAGTGTGAATCAGCTCACTGTGTTGTGGGAAAAAGTCAATTTGCACCGTTGTGCAACACTTTACTTTACTAATGTCCTGCGTACACATGTGGGTGCAAAGATGATTATGAAAAGCCGATTTTCTCCGGCTCCAGGTTTTCTCAGAATCAGCTATTACATGTTGACTACGTAAATGGTCAAAGACTTAAGGTATGTCAAAGATCATGTTTCATTTAGGTGTTGCCGGTGACATCTATGGTGTTAAAGGTTTAAAGTATATAGGCACATATAAAATAAAGATTGGTCCAGCTAAGTTTCTTTAGCATTAACTTTGTCCAGAGAGCAACTTGAAATATAGGCCAGGTTGTGTTGAGTGGGGCAACACACCAGGCCTGTGATCCGTGTTCTTGAACAGGGTTCATACTGGTCTGTCGATACCGATTCCAGCGCATGTATTCACAGTTGGAAGAGGTTTGGTGCAAAATGCTGAAGTGTTGAAAATCTTGTGAATCTTGCTTCAGGCTTTTTTCGTTCACAACTTTATTCTAATAGGAAAGACTTGGTGTCATATAATTCCAGGTGTCATATAATTTAATAATACCAAACCGCAGTTATTAAATTCTCTTCTATGATTAATCTTCTCAGAGTTGGCACTTCCGTGAATTAAAAAGGGTGCTGCCCATAATGTCACTACCAATTTGAGTCCTTGATCGGTCAAAGTTGAACTGGTTTAACTTTGAATGCGCATTCAGTGGCCTTCGTTTTGTACAAGAGCCTGCAAACAAATTTGCATAGCGAGGCACAAACACGAGAGATCTGTTTACATAGGCTTTTTATTGAAAGGGATCACTTGAATGTGCGTTGCCGAGGCTAGTGTGAACGTAGAATGAAGGGGTTAAAGGAGGAAAGAAGACAGAGCAGGACTAGTATGGAGTAAGCACATGGTTGTATTTCACTGGGCTGTGACTGTAGGTCACAACCTCTAAAATAGTTTTTCAAAATCAAAATTCTATAAAAAGTTTCCATCAATGTGGGTGAACATGTCATGATCCGAGGATTAGACAGACCCAGATGCTGAAACCCGGAAGGAGAACACAGGTAAGTGGTAAGGTGAGTAATAAGGATTTATTTAGATCCAATGAGATTAGGAGTTTTGGCGTGGTTGAAGATCTTGGCGAGTGGCATGACTGGAGATCTTAGCGAGTGGCGTGGCTGTGGATCTTGAGGAGGTAGGTTTCCTCAGGAGATTCAGGAAAGTGCCTGTTTGCTCGTGGAAGCATCTGACTCAGTTGACTCGTGGAATGAAGTCCTGAGGCAAAAGCAAACAAAGTTAATGAGCGAGGAAGTCAAGGGGGCCAGACGTGAGTCTAGGGAAAGACTAAGCACCATCAGGGGTAACGAACTGGCGAAGAATGCTAGAGCTCGGTCTCCTTAAGAAGAGCAGAGTCTTGATGAGGTGAGTAGTCACAGCTGGTGGAGTCAGGAGCAGAGCAGACCTGGGAGGGGGAGGAGAACTGACAGAGGCACCATGACAGAACATAGATTCCTTGCAAGGTTTACTGTATGTTTGCAATTTGGACATTTAACCCTTAAGAACCCAGATCCATTTTCCTTAAAAAATGCAATTATATTGAATATGCACATTCCTAATATGTTTCTGTTACACTTGTTGTAAACTGAGGTTTATAACCAGGTTATGTTTTGTGGCCTTTAATACACATCAAATGAAGTGGACTGTCCATGAAAACAAATGTTGCCTGTGTGAATGTGCCTCAAAAAAACCCAAAAGATCAGCAAAGACATGTCAAAACAAAGCAAATATGGGAAAAGAAAAATGTAGAAATGAAAAGGGGGAAGTGCACCAAAGAGGTTTAATGAAAGGACATAGAAGCAAAGTTAGACAAAAAAATGTAACAAAATCCACTGAGCCTTTCTTTGTTTTTCTTGGACATGAAAGCATTTATTAGAAAGACTGGAAAGATACACCAAATTTTTGAATCATTTCTATCTTTGTCTATTTTTTACTGAAAGCCATCGAGACAGACAGACTTATATACCACCCTTGTGTCTGCCTTGAATGTTTACCTGAAAGGATTTAAAGTCTGAAGATCAGCTTGCCACCTCTAAACGCCGCATGTTTACTACATCAACAACAGAAACGTTTTGACTGAAACGAATAAAAAATGCTGAAAAAAACATGGTTTAGATACAAATGAAGAATTCTAAGAGGGAAACAAGGGTCTGTGTTGTGCTTAATTTAAATCAGAGGTTTAGTATTGAATTGAACAGGTTCTTTGTACAGCAATGCTGTTAATTTGTTTCTTAAATATGTGGAAACTGAAATGCAACAAACTGAATGTAACTTTGTAATTCAGGGTTATTGACACCAAATGTGGTTTTTGTAATATGGCATAGAAAACAAAGGTGTCCAATAGAAACCGGTCTCATCACACGGATTGACTGATGAAGATCATACCATAGAAAGATCCATTGTAATAATGCAAAATTTTAGGAGGCTGATATATCAGTTATAATGAACTCTGGATTTATTTTTCAAACACACAATGTTTTACATCACAAGGGCGTCATTTTCCTCTCTTTCCTTCTCATGGTACAGAAATACATAAACATAGTAGCATAAAATAACTAAGGGCAAAACTGAGTAAAACAGCCAAATAACAGAACATAGACAAAAACCCACACCTGAACCCCAATCTGCCCAGACAGGCAAAGAGAACGGTATCCCACAATTCCTTGCATTGGCAGAGCTGACATCTGGCCCAGTGTGCTTGTGACCATCATTACGATAAACTTTTGCTTTACTAATTTTGTATTTTAATAATTTTGTATTTTTCTAGGTGTACCTTGATCTACTTGGATAGCTCAAGATCCTATTTTATTTGTTAAGGATGGTAAACGGAGAAGAGCCAATTCATCTGAGGTATGAAGGCCGTGATTTTGAGCTGTTCAAAATTTTTGGTCGGTTGAGACTTTGGCAGTTCATGCATATTTTACGTAGTTTATACACAATTATTACGCAAACCTTGCAAACCTTACACAATTGTGCATATGCACATTTGTGACTTTCCACAACCATTCCACGTACAGTATGTCCAACAGACTTTTCACGCATGGATCACCAGTGTACAACTTTTATATTGCGTAAACAAAGCACAAATCACGTTACAATTATGTAAGTGACACACAAATCACTAATGAACTGCAAATAAAAAGCGCAATAAAAATGCACGGTTCATGTTCTACATTGATTTATGTGTTCTTTTGTCTATTCATACTTCTGCCATGGTTTGAACGTGGTTTATTCATGAAACATCAGTGAAAAATTCAGTTAAAGATCACACCTTTCCCCACTTCTTCTACGTAAATTTACGCATGAACAATTTATATTCATGCAATATGCGCAAAATGTACATAGTGGCTATGTGACATGGCCTTTAAAAAGAGCTGCTGAAGAACCACCAAAAAAATACACATAAAGAAGACGGAAAATGTACCACGCTGAGAGCAAACAGTCTGTGAATCTCACTTTAGAGTCTTCCTTTATTGACTTCTGAAGGGGCGGCTGCAGGGAAAGACAGAACTGGTGTGTCACACTGCAGTGGAAACAGGAAAAAGCTAATATAGAGAATAATATGAGCTGAATGCCATGGTTGTGTGTCTCTAATCTTACTTGTGCTATTTCAGGTGAATTGCCACAGAGGACCAGCAGGTCAGAAGGAAAGTGGCAAAGGTGACTCGAGGAACAGACATTTCTCCTTTTTGTGGTTTTAATAATCATGATGAACTCCTTAGGCTATGAGAAAGTATGAGCTCTGCAAGTGTTTGAGCAATGCCTGAAAGTACTAATGAGACCCTACCATTGCAAAACACTTCTCATGCATGGTAACACCAAAATACAATAAAGCAGAAACACAGTGTCATGATTAACACGGACGTGTTTGAGTTTATTTAGGAAGAATGAGAGACACTCCAATGAAAATCATGCTTTTGGTGTTTTTAACATATTCTTGTGGTATTTTTGTCAATATACAGGACATATATAAAGATTAAGCTTAAAATTGCATTTCTTAGTATTTATTTATTCAAACCGTTGTGAATCAGGAGCAGACAAAAAAATGCTCATTGGTGTGAAGTAGAATCTAAAACAACAGACCACAAACTTCCTGCTCTGCTCTATTCTGATGCATCCGCTTGTATTGTAGATCAGCGGTCCCCAACCCCCGGCCCGCAGACCGGTACCGGTCCGTGGGTCATTTGGTACCGGGCCGCACAGAAAGAATAAATAACTTGAATTACTTCCGTTTTGTTTATTTCGGAATCTGACCGATGTTTTATTTAGAAAAATTGCCCGATTCTCTGTTCCATCCGTCTATGTCACTCTTTACGCAGGCCAAGGCGCTCATCTCGGTCACGTGATGGGTTACCGCTAAAATAAAACTCAGGAGCTCGCAAAATGAGTAAAATACAAACATCTTTGGAAAGTTTCTTTGCAAAGGGGAAAAGCTCAGCCAGGAGACAGAAGAGGAGCCTTCCACTTCCAAAAAAAGAATCGATAGTATTTCTTGTATGCATGTCACGATAAAAGCTCAGAGTTTTTCTTGTCACGTCTCTGTTCCTCCTTCATCGTAGCGTAGCTACAATAATCGTCCGTCACATCTTAAAGACTGGTGCGTGAAAACCGGTCCAGGGCTTCAAAAAGGGGGACTACTGCTGTAGATGACTAGATCCATGTACATCTTCATTTTCCTCGTCTAAGTTGGTATCTGGCTCAGAACTGTACTACTGGAAAGCTCCGATATTATTTGTCATGTTTTTTTGCACTGCTAATATTAGGTTTGAGTTGTGATAGCCTGTAAGCTAGTGGAGAGTGTGTAAACAGCTGGATAACTAGAGGTAGGGGCAAGCTTACTCTGCGCCAATGGCCCCGCCCACAACTCAGACTGGGACCTTTTTTTGCCTTTGAAGTGTCTTTTCTACACCCCATGTGTACTGTAAAACACTTGTTCTGCATCGATGAAATATTTTTGATCCATCTCTAATGAACCTTCAGAGGTTCCTCAAAAAACAAGGTAAGACTTAATATCTTAAATTTTGAGTAACTGTGCAACTGCAATTATCTATCATGAAGATATACTTTTTATATAGCTGGTGATAGCACACCAGCTATATAAAGTAGTGAAGTGGTTAGTACACTTGTCTCACAGAGAGAAGGTATTGGTTGAAATCCTCGCTGGTTCTCTCTGTGTGCTTCTGTGCATGTGTAGGTTTTCTCACAGTCCAAAAGCATGTTTTTTTTGTTTGTTTTTTTACAGTAGGTTGGTTGGT
The DNA here is from genome assembly GCA_037389245.1 of Oryzias sinensis. Lineage (NCBI taxonomy): Eukaryota > Metazoa > Chordata > Actinopteri > Beloniformes > Adrianichthyidae > Oryzias > Oryzias sinensis. Next base: position 28,696 of record JAUDJI010000056.1, on the reverse strand, counting down.
GATTCCAATGTGTCCATGGTGTGGTTGTCTGCGTTGTGTGTGGAACTTTGTGTGGCCCTGCGATGGACTGGCGACTCTGCAGGGCGTTCCCGCTTTAATTCAAAACTATCATGCTCAGCTCTAGTGTCCCCATAACCCTGAACTGGAATAAGCAGGTATAGGTATAACAATCAGGAGTGAGCTTTTTTTGGAAGTCCACAACACTACAATTTGATACCGGGCTACACAAAATCTGTCAATCGAATGTGAGACGTGAGACCACATACTTTTATGGAAGCATCTGATTGGTCAGTCTATAGCTTAAATAATTTTCACTACTGAAAAAATGTGAAAAAATGAGGATCATCAAGAACATGTTAAGAAAAGGTATCAGAGCAAGAATATTTATTCAGACAAATGTAAAGATTGAGTAATAGCTGTTAATTTCTCTATTGGATTTTAGCTTCTCGGAACCAGCATTAAACAAATATGAACACTTGCAGATTTGTTGTGTTATTTTGTTTTTCTGCCTCCTGCTTGAAGCACCGCCTCTAAAAACTACCCACATGACAAGGGGCAGTGTGTATGGGCAAACAAAGGCAGAATAGTTCCATCCCCCAGGGGGTCACCATGGATCTGCCAGAGATGGAGCAGAGCTTAGACTTGATTCCAACTTTTTATTTTGCAATGGGGATATAAAAAGAGTTTTGAATGATCAGAGTGGAGCACGTCCATTATGTCTTGGTCCCACGATTGCTGGTAAAGGACAATAACAGACACTTTTCTTATATTGACCAGTTGTGCAACATATCTGTCCTTCCTTTTCCCTCTCAGTTTCTTCTCATTTGTGTCCTTTTAACCCTGACACACACCGTATGTTGGTTATTCCCATTTATGGTCAACACAGTATTGGCTGCCTTCCACACAGCCAATTAAAAATGCCAGATGAGTTGAAGCGTGTCCTTTAGAGACTGAGGTCACCCCAGCAGTCAGCGCTGTGGCAGACCTCATCATAATACACACTTGGCCAATCATCTTGGTTCACCTTCATTAGGGATGCGGTTAATGTCAGGCCAGCATCTGACTACTCTGTAATGTGTTCTGTCAGACTCTTCCACTCCCTCTCAAAGAATAACAACACTGAGTCACAGGAGTTCTCTGGTGCCTCCTTCCAATTAATTGTTTAGTTTGCCCAGGTTAATAAATAAGATCCCCAAACAAATGAATAAACATCTAGACAAACATCTGCCTCAGTGGTCATAGTTTACCTCCTGTGATTAGGCTCTCTTTGATTAGGCTATAAGTGGAACATTTAAAATAAAATCCATTACATGAAATAACTGACAAAAAGTATTTAACTTTTTGGATTTGAGAATTTTTTCCTTTTGAAAACCAATTGATGAAATCCAAAACACAATTTCTAATATAAGTGGTTTTTTTGCTATAAATTATGATCCGTTGGGCAATTTGGTAAATTTTTGTTCACAGCAATGTTAGCTTAAACTGCAAAAGTACTGACATAAATGTTCAGGGAAAAAATAAATCTTTACCCACTGTCTCAAATTTGATCCACATATTTTTTTTTAACATGGTGCAAATGTATTATAAAGATTTCAATATCAACAAAGCGTGCATTATTTCAATACAGAAAGTTGTCATCTAATAAAATGATTAACATTTTACAGTCCAAGCGCCTTATATATGGATTAATTCTGGTTAAATTTTGAGAGGGACACAGCGCTCTGTAAAAACGTCAAACTGTTTATCTTTAAAAGCTGCAAACAAGGTTGGGTGTTCTTGTGAATACGCTAACATAGCTAATATGTAGCATTGTTAGAAGGTGTTAGGTGCGTGTTAGCAATAAGGTTTAAAGTTATAGGTATGCGGTTAATGCGGCCAAAGCTTTTAACGTGGCTAACATGTAGCAGTGTTGGACTGTGTTTTTGTTGGACTATGTTAGTAACAAGGTTGGGAGTTAGCATGTTCACAATAACATTTGTTTTGATTCTTTTGTCTCGCTTAATGTGCAATATAGTTTGGCACATGGGCAGATTTGAAAAAAGAAAATTTGTGATGGTGCGCCTTAAAGTGTGAAAATTTCTGGACCCATATTCTTCTTGATCAGTCAGTTTTGAGCCATGCTGCCTGCTGAAGTAGGACTCTTATACGCTTATGTGTTAAAGTGCAAGGACATCTCAATGGATCAGTACTTCTTCAGGAGGTGTTGGTGCATATGCTGGCATGTTTGCATGTGATGCTAGCTTTGATTTTCAGACCTGTTCTTGGCTCACAGCAGGCGCACTCTGAATTGGCGTTCATTAATCTGACTATTTTCTGTTACTTATACTTTGAAACTATCAAGCAAATTATACTCAAAGATCAGAAGAATCCAAAGGAAACAGCTTTTTTGCTGAGCACAAACATCACAAATGTGGAGAAAATAACTGGTTGATGTTCACACTGGCACCCGCTTGTATTACTCACAGTTCATTATTGATAGGAATTTTTTTCCTGTGGTCTTGAAATACTTTCAGTGTGTAGGAGGAAATATTACTTGCTAAGAGGCTCTGTTGGAAATCCACAACATGATTGCTGGGCAGAAATTGAATGCAGGGCTTTATTGCAAGAATATCTTATGGCACCAAAAGGTTTTGCGGGCATAAAGGAGTAATAAAAGTAGAATTTTGTTGTGTCTAAAGCGTTGTCAATTCCTGCAGCAGTTACAAAATGATGCATAAACACCAAACTGGGTTTTTAAGTACATTTAGAGTGCCTGACTGTGTAGCACTTACCAGGATATGTGAAAAGCAAAGTTTAAATTGACATGACTAACACTGTGACGAGCTGACAACTTCACAAAAAAATGGATGCTGAGTGTTGACTTTACACTAAATCAGGTTGAAGCTCCTTCTAACAAGTAAAATATTTAACATTTCTGAAACTTTAAGATGTTGACTGTACTGTGGTCCACTTGTAACTGCTCTTGCCTCACAGTGAGCAGGCACTGGTTCAAATCCCAGCTGGGTCCTTTTTCTTTGTGGAGTTTGTATGTTCTCCTCATTCAAGAGTATAGGATTTCTCCCACAGTCCAAAAACATGCTTGATAGGTTAATTGGTGTCTCTATTTGCCCAATAGTTGCTGGGTTGGCACCAACACTATGACCCCGAAAGGGATACAGTGGTTTCCGAAGAAGGATTGATGGAACACATACTTAAGCCTAAACAGTTGTTTTATTTAGTTCTATCAGAAAAAGTGCATCCTAATTACATCTCCACAAAATGGCACACATAAAAGTTTTGTACTTGAAATGCAAATGATCACATTTTGCAATTTGCAAATGTATGAGGCATGGAAATTAAATTAGCTGCTAAAACAACAATCTGAATTTAGCTGAATTTATATCTGTTTTTGTAGCAACATACTGCTTCACCAAAATGCAGGAAATCCACCATGACTGTACCATAACATGCTTTTTCATATGCCAGCAGAGTGCCACAAAAGTGTGAAAAATCTTATTAGTTGTGTTGCACTTTTTTTAACATAATTACAGTTTAAAATGATATTTCTGTTTGTATTCCATACAGAAATGATCCAAATGGGACAGGCGATGGTTTATTTATGCTCAATTGTGTTAGTGTTGATGTGTGGTTGTGGTAAAAATAATTCAGGCCTGCATACCGATTGCGTCAGAAGCGTCCAGGTTTAATGTTGCGCCAATATACAGACTCGATCAGAGGTCCTATGGCATGATTTGAGCATCGGGCACGTCATGGCGGTCTGTCAGCAGCGCGATTTAGGGGATGCGGTCCGCACTTGGCTTCACGTCAGACGTACAGGCTTCCACGGCGTGCGTTAAAAGAGATAATGCATACTTCGTCGGCCATTAACCCTTACTTAACTTGATGTATTCTGGATTAATATTCCTGTATGTTTTTATTCATATTTATGTTCAAAAAGTTCAGTTTTTAAGGTTTAAAAGTGTAGCTTTAGTGTGTTCAATGACTGTTTATCTTGTGCGACCCAAAACCTAAAGCGTGTTTTCAATTTAGGCCCCCTGGTCAACAGAGTCCAACCCCCTGTAATACGAATAATAAAATCAAGGTATTTTGTGCAAAATGTTGAAAATGTTAAATAAAAAGGATGTCGTCAAATTTGTATGCGTGTGTGTGTGTGGGGGGTTACTTGCCCGGTGAGTAAGTTAGTGTAGAACCGCCTGTCATGGTATTGCGAGATTTCAGATTGACCCAAGCGCTGGAACCCGGAAGGAGACTCAGAGACAGGAGGTAAGTTAGAATGATTTAATTCACTGTAAGTAAGTGAAGGGTGATTTCCAGGAAATGGCGTGGTGGCTGGCTGGAGAGCGATGGCAGTGGAAATCCAAGAGCGAGACAACTGAGAAGAGGGACGGCGACCAGGTGAGTATCCGCGGTGGATTTTCCTGTGAGCGGAGCGAGAGGTAAAATTGGTAAAGCGAAACTTGGCAACACACAGGAGCATGAGCAGACCAGACTAAGCACCGTGGGAGGAACAACGAACTGGCGTTGAATGAAGATCCAGATGCTCCTTAAGAAGGCGGCGGCGAAGATGAGGTAATTGAAGACAGCTGGTCGCGTCCAAAACAGAGCGGGAGGGGGAGGGTAACTGGCAGAGGCACCATGACACCACCACTGGCTTTAAATATAAAACAAAACCCAATGCAACATTTGAGTTTGTGTTGGAAGCTATGCATCACAGGAGAATACAAAAAAGGCACATATTATAATTTTAGAACAACAAAGATAAGTACAATGTTGAACATTTTTTGTTATTAGATTTAGTACGGTTAAGTTTTGCTTTTATGCTCGATTAAATAGACTGGATTGAAGCTGATTTCCATGAAATTGTACTTTCTATGAAACCCAGAGCCACGTCTACAATACTCTCTTAGTTCAATAGTTTTGTGTTGTCGCTATTTTGAATATGAAGACATTAAAATTAGGATACAAGAAAAAGAAAAGCATTTTATAATGGTCTTTGCATTTACATACAGACCTGACTTATGATAGTTACCGATATCAGCAAAAATGAACTTCACATCCTTACATAGTCTGCATTATTTTGGGATTCTATTTAACTCCTTTGTATTGCCATCAGTCACCCACCTTCCCAAAATTAAACTTTATTGTTAGAAGTCATTTTTCTCAGTGTATTACACAACAGAGGGTTGACAACCCAGTCAGACCCAGGCTCAGGAGTGTTAGTTTAACATTTTAATTAAAAGCTCCGTTGACATAGATGAGGACAGACAGCAACAGAGGAGCAACTTTATAATGTCTCCTAGTTCCCATTTCAAGGAGGTGGTGAGAGTGAAGGACTGAAGCAGTGCCAGGAGAGATGAAGAAGCTGAAGTTTAAAAGTGAGTATGGAGTGTTTTCATGAAAATAAAGTCTCTCTTGCACTTTGTGGTTGTGTTGATTCTTCTGGGAAATTGACAGAGGGCATGAAGAGATCCGTAGTGGAAGATCCACAGTGAGAATCCATGACCGCAATAAAATACCAATCCATCCAGTAACAATGACCTAAAAGAAAGCACAGGGCCATAAGCGGAGGGCGTTATTAGGGTCAATATCAGTAGAACTTGGTGTGGACTTGACTTAATGTGAGGCCTGGATGGTACAGAACAACCAATTTGATGCCCTTGGATCCTCCCTGGATCACAGAAAATGCCACTGCTAAGTCTTTATACACTCGCAAGAAACTTAAAATAACATCATTGACTGATTGACATCATATTTACTTTACATACCTTACTTACTTTAGATATTTACTTTATTTTTCTCTGTCACGTCTGTCTTCCTCTTCTTTGCTTTTCTTCCTCCACTGCGCACCAGGAAGTTTAGAACGTTTAGACATTTTGAGTGAGTGAATCTCAACTAGTAGACAACTTAGTAGGCTTTGTTATGGAGATTGTTTCATGTGGTTTACTCTTTTCTTATTTTTTTTATCTGTCCTAGTGTCGCTTCCCCCAAAATATGCTCACTGTATACATTTTGTAATAAATGTAACATCTTTGTGAGGAACTGAGAAAATATCATTTTTTAACACTTGTGCTATCTTAGATCACCCCACCCTTACATTGACGTGTTCTCCCTACCATGACAAAGGTGGATAAAGGTGGAAAGATTTCATGTAATGCATGGACACCAGTGAATATCACAAATCATTGAAGAAAAAAGGTTCCAAGCACTGTCTAGTGGGTCTAGATAACCCAAACCCAAACCCCAACATTAAAGTGCGTAGGATAGCACAAGGGTTACACCATCACATACAGATCAAGTCTTCTCAATACATAATTTGTAACAGTAAGTAAAAGTCCAAACATTTTTACTGAGTTCAATAGGATAACACCATCATGACTTAATGTGTTAGTTTGTTAATGCCTAAAGCAGGGGTGTCAAACATCCGGCCCGCGGGCCGTATCCGGCCCGCCAGGTGGTTTAGTCCGGCCCACACATGAAGAGTAAAAATCACAAGGATGTTTAAAAAGAAAGCAAGTTTCTAGTTCATTCCTGTGGCGGGTTATTCCGCCACTAGGGGGAGCAAAGGAAAAGCAACACAGGTGAAACAACATAACTCCATGTGGCAAAAACGAAAAAGTTTGTTTACCTTTGATCCTCACCACTGAAGGATGATTAGTAGTGAGACCCTAATGACCAAAATGTCAAAAAGAAAAAAAAGGTTGAAGTGAAGTCCTGAGCTTTCCAGGAAAATGGAAAGCGTTTTATTTGTTCACGGAGCTGAATGCAAACCTGCATGCTTGGTATGTCATCAAGAGGTTCTCCAAGAATGTAACATTCAGCACCACTATGAGACTCTCCAGAAAGAAAAGTTTCACCATTTGCAGTTAAGAAAAAAAGGTTAAGCAACTATAAGCTGGACCGATAAATAACCATCTGGATTTACTGCAGCAGTGACTTCAGTGATGGAGCAGTGACACCTAGCTACCTTATTGCAGACAAGTTGGAGCAAACATCCAAACCATTTTCTGATGGTGAACTTATTGAAAAATGCTGAAGGCTGCAGAAGTCTTGCGCCCCAAAAAGCAGTCGACCTTAAACATGTGTCTGTCAAGAATTACAGTCAGATCCAACATCTCTGAGGAAACATGGGCACCCATATGAAGGAATCCAGTCATTTATTGTATTTTGAGTCACAATTGATGAAAGCACCAACATCACAGATATATACAGCTGTGCATATTTATTAGAGGTGATGAAGAGACGTCTCAGTGGAGTTTCTGGAGTTGATGGACACAAAAACAACTGATGACATAGTCAGCTCTCTAGTTACTGTGCTGGATGATGTTGGAGTGAACTGGTCACATGAAGTAATTTTGGTCACTGATGGTGCTCCATCAAAGGTCAGGAAGAAGGCAGGTGTTGCCACAAAATTCAGGCAGAAACCAGGAAAGTTTCTTATAATAATGAATGATAATAATAATGGACATTTTATTGTGTTTTGCACACTTGAATGACAGTAAATGTGTTTCTGCACAGGATTTGAATCCTGATATCTATGGACGAGTGAAGTTTCAGGGAGAATGGAGGTTAACTCCAAACTCTTATGTTCACAAATGTTTGCAAGTTTAATTTACTGTAATTTTGACATCATTTGGACGTTTAAATTTTAGGAAGACATTTATTTTTTTCTGTAGCCCCTCTTGAATTTATTATCAGGTTGCTTCAGTATCAGATTTAAAATATTCAGTCTGTATAAAATTTAATAAACCGATATTTTTTAAAGTGAAATTAATTTTATTTAAGATCCACTGGCCTCTGTGAATGAATGTGTAATAAAAAATGATTAGGCTACCATGTTGATTGAGGCATGTTTTCCAATTGGGTAAAAAAACAAAAACAAAGCTGTTATTTTGCCTTTACGCTACTGGTCCGGCCCACTTCAGACGGGTTGAATGTGGCCCCCGAACCAAAATGAGTTTGACACCCCTGGCCTAAAGGTATATAAATAAGGTCTTCAGCCACTTTTACTCTATTATCTCAGTTTCTTTCTAACAAACTGTATTTACCTTTTAGAGGTCATAGGTTCAGCAGATGAGGCCTTACTGACCAACTTACACAATTTGCTTTACAGAAAGAAAGCTCCATAACTGTATTGCTCTGACATTTCTGTTTTTCTTTCAGGCTTTTCTGATCATTATTGGTCTATTTTTCTAATTTTTTTAATAAATACAAAGATAAAAGCACTTTCTTTCATCCAAACAATTTTTTTTCGGTCTTTCATTCCACTCCACTACTCCACTTTGATATGCTGGAAGTCATATTTCAGCGAATGGTCTCATCATTTCTCAAAGGTCAGCCCTGCTGTATCACATAAAGCACATTAGAAAGGACAACACAGCCGTAGGTAAAAACAGTAAAAGATGAAATAAGTAAACAGACGCAGATAGAGATAGTCAATAAGCCAAAGAGAAAAGTGAAAGAAAGTAATAAAGATATCCCACATGAAGTTGGAAAAATACGACGGAGTTTTAGGGCCACGGTGAGGAAAAAAAATTCTGGCCAACATGACGAGATTAAAGTCGTCATGTCGACTTTAATCTCGTCATGACGAGAAAAAACTCGACACAAAGTTTCGAGAAAAAACTCGTCGTGTCGAGATAAAAGTCGAAATAAAGTTTCCAGATTAAAGTCGCAATGTTGCGCGAGAGCAGGAGTATGCAGTGTTATGGCTAATATTAGTGAACTAGTGGCTTTGTATTTAAGAGTTTACGACAGAGTTTTTTGGCCACCAAAAAAAGGAATTTTATTAGGAGATAAAAACTCGTAAATTTACGGGGGAAAATTCATAGATTAACAAGGAGAAAACAAAGAAGTTTTCCGTTTATCTGAGCCTAGCTTGAAGATGAAATATGTGGAGCCTTTTGTGAAGCTTTATTTACGGATTATAGGTTTAAAACAAAGAGATTCTGAACCTTTTGGCGACTCAAAATCAGATTATTGTCAGTGGAGCCGTCTTTCCGGGGTTCGGTGTCGGTAAAGCGGACTTTCATATGTAAAATAAGGAGCTCAGAGACACGTTTGGGTGTAGAAGATCGCTGCAGCCTTTATTCTCCTTTTCATTCACAAACCCTGAAGTTCATCTGTCTCATTACGTCATCAACCTGTCATCCGATCACCAATGCGGAAGTAAACAGTGTTACATACGCCCACTGCTGCAGACGAAGCGTCCCGTCTGATCATTAAACAACAAAGATGAATGAAAATAGTCTGTTATATTAACATTACAACGTTGAAAAAGGCAAAAAGTGCTTCTCCTCCTCAGACGGAAGCATCACACAAACGTAGAGATCTTGTCTTTGGTGGAGGAAGAAAGGATTCAAGCGGACAGCTGCAGGGACACCGATGGCTTCGGGCTGCAGAGATCCTGCAAACCAACCATCAATAAATAAAACTTTAATGAATCGTAAATCAAACAAATGAGCCTCCAGACATTTGGAACATTATCAATAAACATTCAGCTCAGGTGTTCAACTACGTTTAGTCAGTCTGCTCTGCTGCTGCACGGTGTTCACCTGCTGCTCTGTGCATGATGCTCACTTCCACAATAATCTCGTAAATTTACGAGTTTTTTTCTCTCTCGCGCAACATTGCGACTTTAATCTGGAAACTTTATTTCGACTTTTATCTCGACAAGACGAGTTTTTTCTCGAAACTTTGTGTCGAGTTTTTTCTCGTCATGACGAGATTAAGTCGACATGACGACTTTAATCTCGTCACGTTGGCCATAATTTTTTTTCCTCACCGTGGCCCCAAAACTCCGTCGTAGAACAAAGACAAGAAAAAGTTGACTATGCAAAATGATGATTTTTAAGAAGGATATGAATACATTCGCACCTCACAATATATTTATTCCCCTAATTTCTCTTTCATATAAAAGGAGGAAAGCTCTCAAAGTCTGTCCTTCATTCATATTTCAGCCTTTTTTTTTTTGTAATGGTGAACTTATTTTTTCCTTAGAGGCAAAGTTGGTAAGCAGAACTTCAAAAATAAACAAATGTCCTACACATCAGTCGCTATTTTATCATGTAATACATCAATCGAGCCAAAAAAGCTTAACAGGAGATCATTGATCTGAGAATGTTACTCGGAATTTAGCTGTAGTCTGCATTAACCAAGCCCTACTCTGACCAATACAAAGTACTGCTCAATCACCAGAAGCATAGAATAATTCAAAGATTTGGACTGACGACAAAAGAAGAGGTTATATTTAGTCAGAGGGAGAAGTGTCCTCAAACTACAAAATGGTGATGAACACAACATGCTGGCTTGTGTATGAAAGGGGTAAATTTGATAGTTGAAAAATGCATAGGTCAGCAGGCATTGTTCAAAGCCATCATAAAAGAAGATGTGTGCCCATGTGATCTGATTCATGAAGGGTATTGTTCATCTGCATAGATAATTAAAGAGATAGTATTAAACCATAAAACAGGTCCCAGAAGATCATTTTTAATCAGCTGGCCTGATCACTGTTGTGGTCCTAGTCATTAAATGAGGGTGTACAGAAAAATGAGGACAAAGGACAGAAACAACAAAAGAGCCAAGATGAGAGATGAAAAGAAGGTGAAAACAGCAGATAATTATACACCATTTCTCAACAGATGCTCCCTATAAGGAAACAAGATGCTGTTTGGATTGTATACATGATGTTGAGCATATGCCCAGGAAATGCCCTCCCTTGAGATTTTGACCAGTTTCTTGTCAAAAAAGTTTGTCTGCCACAGTTGGAGCTGCTTAGTAAATAAAGTGTATATATATATATCTATATATAACGGGGAGACCCAGGAGTGTTCCTCAGGACCATACCCCTCCCAATCGACCAAGAACTGATGGCCATGACCCCGGCGCCAGACGTCCAAGATGCGGCTGACGGTGTACGCCGGAGCGCCATCGATGAGCCGAGCGGGTGGTGGGGAAGCGGAAGGCGGACACAAACTCATGTCAGAGACAGGCTTGATCTGGGAGACGTGGAAGGACGGGTGGATCTTGAGAGTGGCTGGGAGGTGAAGACGGACACAGGAGGGATTAAGGATGTTGTCGATAGTATATGGACCGATGTACCTGGGAGCAAGTTTGCGTGATGTGGCCTGGATGGGGACGTTCTGGGATGACAGCCATACCCTCTGTCCGGGTTGATAACTGGGCCCCATCACCCTGTGATGGTTGGCCGTCTGGCAGTTGCTTTCCTTCGTACGGAGGAGAGCTGCCCTGATTCGTTGCCAGACGCGTTGACAGCGCTGGAGATGTTCCTGTACTGAGGGCACTGCCAAGTCCAGTTCATGAGACGGAAACAGTGGTGGTGGGAACCCGAGGGAGGCTTCGAAGGGAGACACCCCTGTAGCAGAAGAGGGTTGAGAGTTTTGGGCGTACTCTATCCATACCAAAAATTTGGACCAGTCCGAAGGATTGTCGGCAGCTAGGCAATGGAAGGACGCTTCCAGCTCCTGATTAGCCCGTTCAGCTTGACCGTTGGACTGGGGATGGTAGCCTGAAGTTAAACTGACTGTGGCACCCAGGGCGGAGCAAAAGGCCTTCCAGACTTGAGAACAGAATTGAGGGCTTCGATCAGACACAATGTCGGAGGGAATGCCATGATGACGGAAAACGTGATGAACCAGGATGTCGGCGGTCTCGGTGGCGGTAGGTAACTGGGGCAGAGGAATGAAATGAACAAATTTAGAAAACCGGTCTATGACAGTGAAAATAACGGAGTGACCATGGGATGGAGGAAGACTGATGACAAAGTCTACTGCAATGTGCGACCAGGGCCGACTGGGAGTGGGCAGAGGATGCAACAGACCAGAGGGAGGAGAGTGGGATGTCTTGGACCGAGCACAAGTGGTGCAGGCGGCTATATACTCCCGGACGTCTCTGTTCATGGAGGGCCAGTAGAATCGTCTGCGGAGGAGATAGAGGGTACAGTGAACCCCTCCATGACAGGCGATGCGGGAGGTATGGGCCCAGGTTAGAACGTCCGACCTTAGGGAGCTGGGGACAAATAGAGTACCATTAGGTGGAGTAGGGTGATTCGGCTCCTCACCTTAAGCTTGGGCGACTCTGGTTTTGATGTCCCAGGTGAGTTTACCGATAACACTGGTAGGAGGGAGAATGTTGGAGGTGGTGGTGGACTCAGAGGAGCAGAATTTCCGAGACAGAGCGTCAGGTTTTGCGTTCTGGGAACCGGGTCTGTAGGTTATTGTGAACTTGAATCGATCGAAGAACAAGCACCAACGGGCTTGACGTGAGTTGAGTCTTTTTGCAGAACTAAGATAGGAAAGATTCTTATGGTCTGTCCATACTATGAAAGGAAGAGCCTCTCCCTCCAGCCAATGACGCCATTCCTCGAGGGCAAGTTTTATGGCTAACAGTTCACGATTGCCCACATTGAAATTTTTTTTCAGCCGGGGAGAGGTTCTTTGAGAAGATGGCACAGGGTTTTAATTTTCCAGATGCTTCCTCTCTCTGTGACAGGACTGCCCCAACCCCAGAATCCGAGGCGTCAACCTCTACAACAAATTGCCGGTTGGTGTCAGGTTGGATCAGGATAGGGGCTGAGACGAACAGTCTTTTAAGGGTGTCGAAGACATTCTGAGCGGCAGAGCTCCATTGAAAGGTCTTAGAGGTGGAAGTAAGTTGATGCGGAATAAATCAGGATATCATCCAGGTAGACAAAAACAAAGCGGTCTATGAAATTACGGAGGACGTCATTGACAAGACGTTGAAAAACAGCAGGCGCGTAAGTTAAACTGAAGGGCATGACCAGATATTCGTAGTGACCTAAGGGAGTCTTGAAAGCAGTTTTCCATTCATCTCCTTCTTTAATGCGAACGAGATGGTATGCGTTGCGGAGGTCGAGCTTGGATACTATGCGAGCTTCTTGAATGGAGTTGAACACGGAACTGATGAGAGACAGAGAGTATTTGTCTTTAACCGTAATCTGATTTAACTCACGATAATCAATGCAGGGTCTTAAGGACTTGTCTTTTTTCTCTACAAAGAAAAAAACAGCCCCTGCAGGAGAAGAGGAAGGGCGAATGTGTCCCGAAGAAAGCGCCTCATGGATATATTTTTCCATGGCAACTTTCTCGGGACCAGAGAGATTAAACAACCTTCCTTTAGGTAATGTAGCACCATCCAAGAGGCGGATGGAACAATCATAGGGCCTATGTGGAGGTAATGACCCTGCTTTGGTTTTGCTAAAGACTGCAGCGAGGTCATGATAACAGGCGGGAACGTTACTAAGATTAATGTCCTCCGGACGGCTGGTAGTGGGACCAACGACGGGGGAAATAGCAGATCGGAGACAATTGGCCAAACAAAATTCACTCCAGTTTATAACGCGGTGGTTAACTCAATCGAGCTGGGGGTATGCTTCCTGAGCCACGAGAAGCCTAAAACCATGGGAGTCTGGAGAGTGCGGTGATGAAAAACTGGATGTTTTCTCTATGATTGACGGAGGTGACAAGCATAACAGGTTTAGTATGTTGAGTAATAAGAGAGAGGTGTTGCCCACCCAAACTGGCCGCTTTGACTGGGATGTCAAGCTTTTCGATGGGAAGTGAGAGACGAGAAATAAGACTATGATCGATGAGACTCTGTTCAGCACCTGAATCAACGAGAGCTTGGAGGTCGGCTACTTTGGACTGGTGACATAGCTTGACTTGGAGAAGTAACAAATCCTCGGAAAGAGAAGTGGAGTTACCCGCCCGCAGCCTGCCTTCTAGCCGGGGGTTCTGGAGTTTAAACGTAACTCACACTGGTTCACTTGATGTCCTCGAAGTCCACAGTAAAAGCATGCGTCTTCGTTCCGACGTCTCTGATGTTCTTCAGAAGAAATTTTAGAGAGTCCAACCTGCATAGGTTCCTCGGGAGGGCCATGTGGAATTTCTAAAGCACCGGCGGGAGGAAAAGGAGGGTTAATATTTTGCATGGCTTTGTTGGACATCTTACTTGCAGAAAGCGATCTTTCATGGTGGCGCTCCCTTAGGCGAGCATCCGAGCGCAGGGCTGCAGAAACGAGATCTTCAAAGTTATGGGCCTCTGGTTGCGTACACAAATGATCTTTAATGGATTCATTGAGGGATTGATAAAAAATGCCCCGAAGGGCCGGGTCGGACCAACCAGCTTCCACTGCGAGAATCCTAAAGTCAATCAATGACGTGGTCATTTACGGGGCGATTTCATTGTCTGAGTGCAAGGAGTTTTCTGGTGGCTTCTTCTTGTTGGTCACAGCTGGTGGAGTCAGGAGCAGAGCAGAGGGAGGGGCTGACAGAGGTGCCATGACAAAAGTTACATATTTATGTATAAAATAGACATATTCATGCCAAAAGAGAACTGAATAAGTTTTTCTTTTCCAACTTTTGCACCTCACCTGCCATGTAATGACATGACTGCCATTTACAGCTGGTGGTGTCAGTGCATGAATTACATCCATCTTTGGTATCCACCATTTGAGTCTCTTCTCGGTTGCTGTTATGAGAACCATTCTGACAGATGAGTTTAAACAGGAATCTTTGTGGATCATGATGTTTGCAGATGACATGATGATCTCTGGTGAGAATAGAGCAAATGGTGGAACATCTAGAGAGGTGGACATTTGCTCTGGAAAGGAGAGAATGATGGTTGTCTGCAGGAAGTGGGTGTGTAAGTGAGAGGAACTCAAGTGGAATGGTGAGGTTACAGGGAGTGAAGAAGATGGAGGACTTTAGAGAGAATGGTTGAAGCGAGTGGAAGAAGTTTTCAGCTGTGATGAGTGCCTAAAAAGTGGCAGCAAGAATGAAAGGCAAAGTGTAGAAGACTGGTGAGAGGAGTAAGGCATTAAGAAATCTGCTAACTCCATTGTTCTATCCTCTCCCCCCCGCTGCTTCAGATGCTTAGTTATATACATTGAATCCTGGATACCACTTTTTTCCTGCTGTCTCTTTTTTGATATATTGGACTTGGTTCATTAGAACATTTGGCCACATCTTCCTGTTTACATCCTATAATGTCATGGTACATTTTGGTAAACACACATCTGAACACACCTGCCTGCTCACCTCAGCACAGGCATGCATGGATGTTTGATGTATGAAATATCTATATGTGTGTGTTGGTCTGTGCATTTATGTGAGTCGAATGACCTGTAGCACCAAAAAAAATATTTTATTGAAAAAATGTAAAGTTTCATGTCAGGGCTGCGAGTGATGTTGTGTTAGCCCTCTCGCCTCACAGCAAGAAGGCCCTGGTTCAAATCCCAGCAAGGTCCTTTTTTTTTCTCACAGAAGCAAGTCCAAAAACATGCTCCATAAGTTAATTAATATATAACATAGATGACCCAAACCTTACATTGACGTGTTCTCCCTACCATGTCAAAGGTGGATAAAGGTGGAAAGATTTCATGTAATCCATGGACACCAGTAAAGATCACAAATCATTAAAGAAAAAAAGGTTCAGCGCACTGTCTAGTGGGTCTAGATGACCCAACTCCCAATCTTAAAGTGCCTAGGATAGCACAAGGGTTACATTGCTCCTATGTGTGCGTGTGGCCATGCAACAAACCTGTTCAGGGTTTAGAAGATGGATAAATGGAGTAAGACGTGGTTATGCCAGTTTTGGGCTTTCAGATTCAAAACTTACATTTATGTCTCATTACTTGAGCTTCTACGACTATTTTTGGGCTATACTTGTAAAACATTATATGTGGATTAAAAGTTAATTTGGTTTAACTTTGACTAATCAGGGACTCTGACTTGCTAGTGATAAATGGATGGTGTCCCCTTTAATTAACAGAAGTGCCAACAGTTGGAAAATTGATCGTGAAGGAGAAACGATTAACTGTGTTATTTGGGTCTGCCAGGATTCATACGACACCAAGTCTTTCACAAGTCAGAAGTCAGGAAAAAGCCTGAGCAAAATCTACAAGTTTTGTACCTCTTCTCGCACCAAGCCTCTTACAACTGTAGGTGGTGACATGCGCTAGTATTGGCTAGTGACAGTCTAGTGTGAACACCATATCCTAATCGCGTGTTCAAGAATATTCAGCATGTTCTTGAACACGCCTCACATGCCTGATGTGAACATAGCATCAGTGTTTGCACAGACCAGAGTCAATATCAATAAGGAGGCTTATCACAGAATTTTAGTTTTAGAAAGGCTGATCAGAGTTTAACCTACTCTGACCAAGATAAATCTGTGTTTATCCCATGGTGGGAGAAAGTCATCATGATTGGAGATAAATACCAGAAGTCTCTTTCTTTCTTTCGTCTAAACATTGACTTTGATATTTCCAGGAATGCCAGGTTTTCTATTTTGTTAGACCAAGTTGTAGTAGTTCTTTAGAAGTAGTTCCACCAGGATTGTCCAAAGTCTGGTCTGCGGACCAAATGCAGCTCATGTTCAAATTTTCACAGGTCCATGAGCAAATGCTTGAATGCGATTGGCTAAAAACGAGGGCCAGGACCATTGGCTTTTTTTTGTTTTATTGAATCACAAAACTGTGTCTGGCTGATACGCAAAGAGACTGTTGTTGTTTTTAAGGAGTTTGGACCAGGGGCGTATTCCAAAAAGCAGGTTATGTGAGTTACCACTGTAAGATTGGGGCTAAGGAAGCGGATAACCTCAGCTTTCGGTTCCAAAAATGGAGGTATGTTTCAGGGGATGTCAAGTTACCATAGCAACTCATACTCTGAACATAACATGGTCTGGAGCAGGTTTAGTTGAAGGTTAGTTTGGTTTCAGAGAGGTGAAGGAGCATGACGTGTCCATTTGAAGATGATTTAGTGGATAAAGAAGCTCAGATAATACTTTTTCCACTGTGAGAGGATGATAAGACCATGTATGGCTGTTGGAAAAATAAACATTTTACATTGATCTAACTTAAGTATTTGCTTCAGTTAAGACAAATCAAAAATAACACGTAGTTATCAGACATTTATTTTACTTTCATTCAAATTAATTCAGTTAAGTTGGTGTAACTTTGGTTGGTGTAACTATTTTTCTTCAAGCAGAAACACTTTCTTTTGCTGATCCATCTGTATTACCTTTTTGATGGGCTTATATTCCTTATACACCGTCATTGAAATCTCAGACTCTGCCTCACTGAAGTATAGCGCTCTCTTTTTTTCACCACGTGTTTCCATGGTGACTCCGGAAATCTGCGATCCATTGAGAATGCCTTTATGTACTTGCCGTGCACGTGCATTAACCCAGGGTTACCAAGTCAAGTGCAATTACGCTAACTCATGTGCGGTCTTTTGGAACCGATATACTCTGAGTAAGTAATTTCAGGCAGATTTCAGCCAGAGTTCAGGATTAAAGTCAGGGTAGTTTAAACGTGCTTTCTGGAATACCCCCCAGGACAAGAGGAGGGCAAAGACGAGACTTAAATACACACAGAACTGACTGAGAACGATCAGGAGAGATTGGGGCCAGGAAGTAAAAGTCGAAACACACATAGAAGAAACCTTCAAAATAAAACAGGAAACAGAACTCAGAATATAACGGAACAAAAACAGAAGCAAATTCTGGGACAAAGAAACCCAAACCATGACATTAACAGCTGTAAATGCTGAATTCCTGCGTCACATACATGTAACAGAAGATTAGATTTAAAGTGACTTTTAAAAACCTGATCCCCTTTCCTGTCTGTGCATGTCTGTGCATGGGACTTCACACAACTTCCATGTGTGTGCATGAGATGACTATTTATAGTAAAGATGGAAAACATCTGCTTTTGCTGACCTATAGCTCAAGTCCATTAAAAAGGTGTTTCTGTAATTTTTAGGCAAAGTGTCAGATACTTTCTAAATAACAGGCATTCACAATCTTTAGAGAGGATCTGAGGAAGGTGAACAAATTACTTGACTTTGTACTTTTTCCTCTTGTACTTCTCAGAAAGCTTTCAGAACATCTGTGTGGGTTTGTTTGTATGTTTTTAGCCTTGAGTGCTCACACCAACCAGCCTTCTAGCTTGACAGCAGGCAGACGTTGCTGCTGTAAAATGATGCCCCGAGGCTAAAATTGTCACAGCCACCTTCAGCCATGCAAACCTCTACTTTAGCCCCCATTATAGGTACACAACCACGCAGAAGCTGTGGTTTTTAGACATGGCTGTGAGCAACAGTCTTTTCAGAGGAATGCTTTCAGCAGCTAGCACTGCTTTGGTTGGTGTGAATGTTTTTTTTGCATCACTAATGGTCTTGCACTTTTTCACACAAATCAGTTTTGAGTCTATTTAGAACTGTTGAATAGAAAGCAAAAACTTTTTAAATTTTAATTTATCAGTATAGAATTTATGTTTTACCTTCCATTTACTGCGTTGTTTCAATTTTTTCTGTGCAGTGTCCAAAGGTTTAGAAAAATGCTCCTAAAAAATTAATGTTTTTGTTATTTTTGTTAGTATAAGAAATGTAATTCGACCTTTTTTTTTTAAATAAATGTCCTCCATCAACAGAACCCCCCCCCCATGATTTTCATCTGAGTGGGTCTTTAAGACATGTTTTCCCTATCAATCCCCTAAAAGTAAAAAAAAATAATATATATATGCAACTGCAACAGAAGAAAAAACATTTTCTAGGACTGTAAGTCTGTGCCAGAATGGAACTGTTTGTCTACGTGCTTCCATCCAAAGATAAAGGCCCTTTTTTGGGGGAATCGGTGGTTTCTTAAAAAAAGACAGGGTCCTCAAGTGAGTACATAAGTGGGAGCTAAATGCTGATGTTGGCCTGACAGAAGCTGAGTGTCAAATCTGCCCACATCTCAGCTTTAGGCACAGCTGAACCTGCGGCTTCAGGGCTCAGGTCTGACCTGGCGGTTGACGGCTTTGAGAGGAGCTGACAGTAGCTGTTGAGCTTGAAGTTAAAAGTGCAGGTAACAGTTTTGTCTATGTTCTTATATATTAGTTTTGAGATTCTTTTTTTTTAACAGCAACTGTTCTGTTGTCTTTACAGAAAGAGAATTCTCTGACATGTCAACACGTTCAGGTTCCCAGGAGTGTGGCTATTGCACCATTTTGCCCACATAGTTTCCCCAGCTTGTAAAATATTTTTTTTCTTTCTTTTTGTGATCCAGGTGTTTAATCATATTTGTGGTGTTGCTTTCCCCTATACTTTTCCCATGCTATGTTCCTAATCTTACATTGAAAAAAATCTGTGGAGATAACATTTGCTAAGTGACTTACCAAGTACAAGTTTGTCCTTGCATGCATCTGAAATGCAGATTTTCTTTAAAAGCTGAGACCTTTGTTTTTCGGAACTGTTTATTTCTCCATTGGTTTCTGAGGTCTAATCATAGAAATATCCATTTACACTTTTCCTACTTTTTATTTTTCAGTTGCATACATTAACACTCATGGCTAGTTTCAGCCAATGAATTTTTCTTTCGGTGCTCTGCAAAAATAAATGTAAAGAAAATTGGTGGGATGGCTCAAGGAAAAACACAATATTTAGCCAATCTGCATAATCTAAATTAAAAGTGTAGAAATTCCACTCACAATACATTATTATTATTATTATGTACATAAGTGTATAATATATGCAGGAATATACATTCATATGCACATTGTCAATACTAGTTCACCTTTTCCTAAACTAAAATTGTAGAATATACATTGTTTTTAGTGTTTTAGCCCCGCCCAAATCTCTACCTTTCAGTGACTCAACTGGATCAGGTCTTTACAACTGACCTTTAGCATCACTTCTCATTTGACTGCACATCAAAACAGACAAATGGCTCCACCCTACAAGTAACCATGATTACTTCTTGCAGGATTTATCTCTGTGAGCAGGGCTCATCTGACCTTGTCTTTAAAAAAATGATACAGGTGGTGCAATGTAGCTTCAGAATGGAAATCTGTTACTGACTTGTTTACAATACACATTAAAATATTAAGTATTGATATTTTAGCATTAACTTTAAAATTTATTCTGAGTAAAGTATTAACCCCTTCATTAAGAGTAAACCAGCTCTGAAGTCAGGGGTAAAAGTTAAAGTAAAGTTTTGCAAACAAGCAGTAAATGAAAAAAGATTTTTACAGAGCAAATAAAGTTTAGGCCAGTCTGCATTTTATAGATTTCTTGCACAAATGAGCAAAGCAGTTTCAAGCTAGTTTCAGTGTGGACTTACAGTCTGGTGAGTGATGTAAAATTTATAGTCTCTTGACTATTTTTAATAAAAATAAATGTGACATGGCCCCCGGTTCAAGTCCCGGCTGGGGGACCTGAACCAGAACATCAGTGGGGGACCTTTCTGTGTGGAGTTTGCATGTTCTCCCCGTGCATGTGTGGGTTTTCTCTGATGACTCCGGCATCCTCCCACCGTCCAAAAACATGCTTCATAAGGAAAAAACGGAACAAGATGAATGAATGAATGTGACATCCTGAATGCATCTACTGATTTTAACATTTCTGACTAAAACTTTAACAAGTTTGTCTCCTGGTATTTCCAGCCCCAACATTATTTTACCAGCATCAACCCTTTTCCTCCTCTCAATTTGTGTCCAAAGGATCTCAATCTGCTTCTCTGCATATATATCTATATATTTATATATAGATATATATGTGCAAATAGATGCCTGAAACAATCCAGCACATAACTGCAGGATGTAAGATGCTGGCAGGTAAAGCATACATGGAGCGCCACAATCAAGTGGCTGGAATAATATACAGGAACATGTGTGCAGAATATGGACTGGAAACCCCAAGGTCAAAATGGGAAACACCTCCGAAGGTGGTAGAGAATGAGAGCACAAAGATCCTGTAGGACTTCCAGATCAAGACTGATAGGATGGTAATGGCGAACCAACCAGACATTGTAGTGGTGGATAAAGAACAGAGGAAAGCCGTTGTGGTGGATGTGGCAGTGCCAAGCGATGGGAACATCAGGAAGAAGGAACATGAGAAACTGGAGAAATACCAGGGACTCAGAGAAGAACTGGAGAAAGCCTGGAAAGTGAAGATGACAGTGGTGCCTGTGGTAATTGGAGCACTCGGGGCAGTAACCCCCAAGCTGGAGGAGTGGCTACAACAGATACCTGGAAAGACCTCAGACCTCTCAGTCCAGAAAAGCACAGTGCTAGGAACAGCTAAGATACTGCGCAGGACCCTCAAGCTCCCAGGCCTCTGGTAGAGGACCCGAGCTTGGAGGAGAAACCACCCGCGGAGGGTGAGAGGGGCATTTTGTGTGTGTGTATGTGTGTGTATATATATGTATATATATATATACACATATATATACACACACACACAAATAAACACAACCCTAACTAACAGAAAAGTCATTTCCCCTCAGTCTTGTCTGCATTTCCTTTTCCCCTATAAAATACCATTTCCGTCTCTCAGCCATAGCGTAGCTCCCTTTTCTGATATGGACACATTTGAAGTGCTGAGCTGCATGCACAACCACAAACACGCAGCATTTCCCTGTTTCTTTTTTCTTGTTCGCAGTGTATTTTTCATTCCTCACTTCTTCTAAATGGCATGAATTTTGAATTTTCCAGGCAAGCGTACCGTCAAACAGTCAAACTGTGTTCTTTGTGATAACCTGAAGGCACATTTCTGAGTCAACATGAAATCTGGGTTTGTGTTTCTGCTACATTCTATTATTATCACCCTACAAACAGTCATGAGGGAGTCACTGCAACGTTCTTTATAATTTGACACTCGCTGTGACTTTATGAGCCACAATTGTGTTGATTTCTATTTGATTATGATTTTTTTCAAAGCTCCTTTAGTTTTTTGTTTTTGGTGTCCAGAGACTGGTGGCCTTTGTGCAGAAAGCTAGAATGGAAATTATTTAGTTTCCTGTGGTCCCATGTGGACTGCACCTGATAAAAGCAGTTTCAAGACTAGCTGAATGAACAGACGCCTTTGGTGTTCTGATGACAATGGGCTGTTAAATAAGTGGGTGATGAGAATAATAAGAAAAAAAAATATTCCTCCACCTTTGGCTAGCTTTTGATTTAAATGTTGCCAAGATTTTATGGTGCAATAGCCACAATTTACTTTTATAAATGTACAAAAAAAGACAATTCTCAGAACCCCACCTTTTCATATTTAAATTAATTGAAAAGCCCGAAATGTTTTCAGTGGATGCCAAACGGAGTTAACTTAGTAGAATGCAGTAATTGAGGAATATTCCAAATTATAAATGTCCTCTACAGAAGACAAAATAGTCAGTTAATTTATTAGAGAAGTCCTTCACAATGAAGTACAATCATCATGGGTTTTGCTTGGCTTAATTTATATCTTTACTAACCAGTGCTTGTTTTATGATTATTGCTGGAAAAAAAACAGCAGAAAACAATAACAAATATAATTGTCATTTAAGGATAATCTTCTGAGTGCATTTT
This sequence comes from Oryzias sinensis, assembly GCA_037389245.1. Lineage (NCBI taxonomy): Eukaryota > Metazoa > Chordata > Actinopteri > Beloniformes > Adrianichthyidae > Oryzias > Oryzias sinensis. Next base: position 6,333 of record JAUDJI010000056.1, on the reverse strand, counting down.
TCTTTCAGACTTCTATGTTTTAAAAAGCTTTTACGTATCGAATTTAAATATGATCTAGTGATCTAAACAATGTTTGAGTTGTTTACTTTTAGGAATACAGGTACAACCTGTTTTTCCTCCCGCTTTTACTTTGCTCCTGAATTACCTTTGATAAGACTTTCCTCTTTGATATTTAGGATTTGTATTCTTGTTTGTTCAGACATTGCCATCCCTGCCAACATCTAAAAATCTGTGTTATCTTCTATGACATAGTTTCTGCAGGACAGCAGTAGTTCTGGGTGGGACTGTTGGCGGTGTCACGGTACCCCCAGCCGGCTCCTCCTCCTCGTCAGGTCCACCTGCAGACACCAGCTGTGCCTCCTCATCCTCATCAGCGGCTGGACTCATAAGGAGAACCAGGACCTGTACTCGACACTAGTTCGTTGTACTCCACGGATCCTGACCTCATCTTGTACGCTCTGGATTGCCGACTCACCTACTCTCTGGTTCCGTCCTGCCGCTTCTCTGGGCTTCCACTGGATCACGGTGTTCGCCGTCAAGACCCTCCAACCAGCCTCGCCACATCCCCACCTGGAACTCTATTATATACATTAAATCTATTCCTATTCACCTTCCTTGCTAGCCGAGTATCCTTCCGGGTTACAGCATCTGGGTCTGCCTAGTCCACTAGCTATGACAGGCGGAAAGTAAGCCTACATTTATTTCCCATCTTCCCTTTGTGCGCACTCTCTGATGAGGGTGAAAAATGAGCAGCCGTACAGTTTAGATCCAGACTCCAGCTCAGACAAGGAAAACAAAGACGTTCATGGATCTATTTGTCTGACAGTAGATGCATCAGAATGGAGCAGAGCAGGGAGCTGACCTGCTGATTCTAGATTTTATGTAAAGATTACAAACTTGTTCCAAATGCCTTGCTGTGTTTGGTCTAATTAAAATAAGTAGTAAGTTTTTTTGTGTGTGTTTTTGTCTGAGCTGAACTTCAAAGACATTTTTGCACAAATGCTGTCAAAATGCCTTGGTTTGGGCCCAAAGTGACATGACATAATATCCTTGCAGTGTGCCCCAGCGCCATTAAGTGCCTTTACATTTGCTGCTATAATGTCAAAAACAAACACTAAAGTTCCTGCAGGGCATTGATAACATGTAAGTCAATTAAAAAGCCCATCACGCTGGCAGCCCCTGCACACTTGCACCAGCTGAGCAGAAAGGGAGAATACTTCATGAGTAAAAGGTCACGGGCTGGTGTGCATTAACAGTCATGTACCCTGCCTCTGATTAAAAGGGCAAAAATCACTGCAAAGTGCAATGTCAGCCAAAATTGTTCTCCATTGAATTATCTGAGCTAAAATTACCTGTCAGGCGTTCACAGTACAAGCAAATTATGTTCCCGCTGAAGGTTTGCTATTTAGAAGAAATTATCAAAACTGGGCTGCTGGAATGCAAACAGTAACTATTAAAGAATAAGTAATGTCCCTGTAATTATTCATTCTCTACACCAGTTGTCCCCAACCCTCGGGGCGCGGGCCGGTACCGGTCTGTGGGTCATTTGGTACCGGGCTGCACAGAAAGAATAAATAACTTACATTACTTCCGTTTTATTTATTTTGGAATCTGAAAGATGTTTTATTTTGAAAAATTGCCCGATTCTCTGTTCCATCCGTCTATGTCACTCCTGACGCAGGCCAAGGCTCTTCTCGATCGCTAAAATAAAACCCAGGAGCTAGTAAAATGAGTAAAAAACAAACATCTTTGGAAAGTTTCTTTGCAAAAGGGAAAATACCCAGCCGGGAGAGAAAAGAGGAGCCTTTGACTTCCAATAAAGGAAATCTACATTTAATAGACTGTACTTCTTTTAGGCACCATGAGTGTGCGAAGGGGAGAGGATGATCAGACCTGTGCGATGTACGATGTCATGTGTGTCCAAATGAAAGCTCAGAGCTTGCCCTGCCCCGTGTCTGTTCCTTCTTCATCGTAGCATTGCTACAAAAATCATCCTTCTCAACCTGAAGACCGGTCTGTGGAAACGTTGTCTGACATCATACCGATCGGAGGTGTTAAAAACGTTGGGGACCACTGCTCTACCCTGTTCCTGCTCAGGTTTCACGTGGAACAATGTACAGCAAGCTATTGATGTGAGTAAACCCTGTTGACGTGGTTCCCTCTCAGTTCAGGTGATGGATTTAGCTTCAGGGAGGGAGCGCACGCCTCTCAAATACACACTCGTGTGGACTTTCACACCTGTGTCCCACTGGCACTTTTCAGTCCTGATCAATTCCTTCCTACGTGATGCAGCTCAACAAAGAACAAAAAGTACAGAAAAATGCTAGTTTTATTCTCCCTTTTCTTCTGATGTGTTATTTTTGTCTTAAGTCTTAAAACAATCAGTCAACAATCTCACTTGAGTTTGGAAAATAAAATCCTAAATTCTTTACATCTTAACATTGCAGTTGAGATCAGATATATGTTAAATTAAACTCAAAATTTCCCTGAATACACAGGAGAGCATTCACATTCCTTTTTACTAGCTTCTCATGTAGTCTCCAGCATCATTGGTGACAAGAAAGACCACAAAAATTCCTAAAACATTTAAAAGAGAAACTGCAGTAAACCTTTAAGATCCACTCTAATTAAAATTGTGTATTTGGTGCTTTTAACATGGCATTTTCTGATGATGGAAGACATAGATAAAGAAAAATTAAGGTACTCTTTTTAATTAAATTTGCTGTGAATCAGAAGCAGAGGGAAAAAATGCTATTTGAACAAAATTGTATTTGTGATGTAGAAAAAGGCTTTAGTCTTTAGAGAGAGCTGAAACTGCTCTGAGTTGTTCTTCTGAGCAGTATCTTCACCCTGATCTCCTTCAGATTAATGAACTGCTCTTTTGGGTGAGTTACTCTGATGATATATATGATGATATATGTCCACCCAAACTTGCTTCAGAGCAAACTCTAGACCTTTCTTATGCTCTGTGTTTGACTGTTCTTTAACACCGCTGGGTTCGCTAGGATTAAAGATATTATACATGTTTTCACTGAAAGCAACAGTGAGCATCAACATTTGACAGAAAGCATTTTCTAATGGTTGACACATCTCCATTTTAGCCAAAGTAAAACAATATGGCATATCTTTGACTGCGTGTCTTTTAAAGTGTTATCTCCATGGACTGGGTCACACTGGCAGACGTCTTCAATCCATCTTTTTCTATCTCTGTTGACCGTGTGACCTTGCCACAGTGCACACTCTGTCAGATTTACCCTGACCTTGCTGCTCACACACAGATGTGTTACATTCCCTGTCAAAGGAAAGCCTTTGCAACAGCAAGCATCGCACAGGCATGTACTCCACATGACCTTTAAGGCACAAATGCGCACAATGTCACACCTGGTTTCAGATATCCTTCACCGTGGTCTGTCCACCCCCACTGCACATGCTCAGCCTTAAACAAACACCTGATCTCCTCTCCTGCAGGAATTCAGAGTGCTCCTGTTTGCCTGTTGATTTCTTTCTAGGAAAATGGAGGTGAGAAGGGGAGGTATGGCCATCTGAGGGTGACAGAATTGTGTATTATTTATGACATGTGCCTGAGTAAGGCTTGGTCAAAGGATTGTTCACATCATGTTTTTGAATGACTTGGTTTGTGTTTATTCACATTCATGAATTAATGGAAACAGTGTAATTGCGGAATTGAGTTTTTTCGAACTTTTTTATAATTTTGATAAAGTTTTCCACGTGTGTAATGGAAATGCAGCTTATGGTGCTCAACAATTAGGGTTGATATATCAATAGTGGTGTAGATGTTAGCACTCTCACCTCACAGTTCCTGGTTCAAATCCCAAACTGGTCCTTTGTGTATGGAGTTTGCATGTTCTGCGTGTGCATGTGTTTACATTTTCACTGGGCACTCCAGTATCCTCCCACATTCCAAAAACATGCTTCATGGGTTAATTGATGTCTCTAAAATGTCACCAGATGCATATCTTGTGTGTGACTGTTTATCCTGCACCAGACTGGCAACCCATCCAGGGAGTACTCTGCCTTCACCTAGCGGCTGGGATAGGCTCCAACAACCCCAAACGTGCTGTGGCACATTGGTAAAACAAATTGATGTTTCCATAGTCAGAATTTGGCTGGAACAGTGAAACTTCTTGAACCCATACAGGAATCATCTACTTTAAGTTTTAATTGTATAAATATGGTGAAAAAAAGGAGAGGATTTGGTAAAGTTAGGCAGATATACAGTTGAAAAGAGAAGTTTACATACACCACATAAAAACAACACGTGCTTTTTTTCTCACCATTAGACATGAAATAATATTAATAGTATGTCGATTACAATTGAAAAAACTTGTTCTATGTGCTAAATGTCAGAATAACTAGAGTAGCGCTTTTTAGACAAGTTTTTATTACTTTTATCAAAGTCAAACGTTGACATTCATTTCGTTAGTATTTGGTACAATTTCACCCTTGTGCTATCTTAGATGACCCCCACCCTTCCATTGACGTGTTCTCCCTACCATGACAAAGGTGGATAAAGGTGGAAAGATTTCATGTAATTAATGGACACCAGTGAAGATCACAAATCATTGAAGAAAAAAGGTTCAGAGCACTGTCTAGTGGGTCTAGATGACCCAACTCCCAATGTTAAAGTGCCTAGGATAGCACAAGGGTTACACTGCAGTACTTGGATCAAATTACAAAACATTGACTTTGTTATCTTTAAGCCACCTTGTAACCAGTTTGGCAGTATGCTTCTGGTCTTTGTCCTTGTGGAAGATCCATTTGTGTCCAAGCTTCAACTTTCTGGCTGATGTTTCCAGATGTTGCTGGAATATTTCCCCATACTGTTTTTTCCTCAACATGTCATTTATTTTGTGAAGTGCACCAGTCCCTCCAGCAGGAAAACAATCCCACAACATGATAGTACCACGCCCATTTTATACAGTTGGGATGGTGTTCTGAGGCCTGCAGGTTTCCCCCGTTTTCCTCCAGACATTGGTCATTGTGACGAAACAGTTCATTTGTAGTTTCGTCAGACCACAGGACATGTCTCGAAAAAATAAAATCTTTATCCTTGTGTGCATTAGCAAACCTTAATCTGGCTTTTCTATGTTTCTTATGGAGTAATGGCTTCTTCCTGGCAGACTAGCCTTTCAGCCCATGTCTGTAGAGTACTCGTTTCACTGTTGATAATGACACATTCCTACCATCTTTCGCCAGTGTCTTCTCAACATTCTTTGGCTTCATCCTTGGGTTTTTCTGAACATATCGGACCAAAGTACGTTCATCTCTGGGACACAGAACCCGTCTCCGTCTTGAGCGACACAATGGCTGGACGTTCCCATGATGTTTTTACTTGCGTACTTGCGTACAATTGTCTGAGCAGATGACTCACAATTGTCTATCTAATATTTTGACTGAATTGTTTTGACTGTTCTATGATTTTTTACAAACAGGCAAGCGTGTTTCTGACACAGTGTCAGTTCTGTTTTTTGTCTTCCCCATTCTTGTGTTTCTCTGTGCAGGTTGGTTGTGGCTCTCCTGGAGGACTCCGCCCTCTCTCTGGTGGTTCTCCATGGAGTGGCATACAACTGCCTGCACTTCAGGTTAATTGTTTGAGTTGTATTTAAGTGGTTCTGTTTCTGTACTCTGTGTCGGAGTGTAGCTTATGTTTAGTTCTAGCTCTAGCTCATCTTGGTTACTTCGTATTCTGGGTTTGTGTTCTGTTATGTTGTGGGTTTTTCCCACCTAGGGTGGCACTTTTTGTCATTAAATACTATTAGTTCTCACTGTGGCTTGTCTTCTGGTCCTGCATCCGGGACATCCTGATGCCCCCATGACAGTTTCAAATGAGCCCTAATATGTATCCGTAGGTGTATTTTTAACCCAAATGCTGTCAATAAATGTGACATCATCATCTGGGCTTTCCCAAATAGTTTAAAGGCATAGTGATCTTAGCATAGGTAAACATTTGACTTTGATAAAAGTAATAAAAACGTGTCAAAAGAACACTAGTCTCATTATTCTGACATTTTGCAAATAGAAAAAATGTTGTTAATTTTAATTGACCTAAAACAGGAAAAGTTTAATTTTATTTTATGTCTGATGGTGAGAAAGAAAAAGCACATATGGGTTTTCATGTGGTGTATGTTTCAGCTGTACCCCCTTTCAGTTTTCCATTCTGCACTGCTTATTGCAGTTTGCCTGATATTGACTAGCACTGAAAATCCTTTAAAAAGAACCACTAAACTGAAACAGCTCTTTTAAAAGTTTCTAACAATGTGCTCAAGGCGGCAGATTCAGGTCAATTCACCGTTCTCGTTCTTTTAGACCTAA
>JAUDJI010000055.1:0-60304 GCA_037389245.1 Oryzias sinensis | reverse complement strand
TTCAATTATAGCTCTGCTGGCAGCTTTTTGATGAAGCTGGTGGGCTAAGATTTTTCCAGCCTTCTCACCATGTTCATATTTCCGGCATTGTGCTTTGTTCATTAGGTTTTCTATATATCCAGTAGATAACAAATTGAACTCTGTTTGGATATTAAGACGTAATTTAAACAAATCTTCGGATGGAGTGACTGAAAGCATTGTGTCTAATTTAAAGATATCTTTAGTCAGATTATCGAGTTTTTGATTATTACTTTTCTTTTGTTGGGCACAATAGGAGATGATCTGTCCTCTCAGGTACGCCTTCAATGATTCCCAAACAGTAGAAAGGGATATTCCAGGGGTCAAATTACATTTAAAGAAGAATGTTATTTCAGATGAGATGAATTTAGTAAACTTTTCGTCAGAGAGTAATGTGTTGTTAAATCGCCAGGGTCGATAACTGTTACAGGAAGTTGGTATACGTAAAGTCATAAGTAAAGGGGCGTGATCTGAAATAACTATGGCTTGGTATTCACATTTGCGAACAAGAGAGAGGAGTCGTTTATCTATGAAAATATTATCAATACGAGAATATGTTCTGTGGACAGGAGAGAAAAAGGAGTAATGTTTGGACGTGGGATTCAAAAACCTCCAAATATCAATAACACCGTTTGTGCTAAGAAAGCACTGTAATTGTAGAGCCGAACTGGTCAAGGGTGCTGGTCGAGACGAGCTGCGATCCAAACTCGGTGACAAGACACAGTTCATGTCTCCTCCAAATATTAAATGGTGAGTGTTCATATTTGGTATCTTGGGAAAAAAATTAGGGAAAAATGAGCTATCTTCCCAATGAGGTGCATAAATATTAACCAACACTACGGGTGTGTTGAGCAACCTACCGGTGACAATTACATAACGTCCTGAAGAGTCTGTTTCCACTGAGGACATGTCGAAGGGGACATTCTTATTAATGAGAATGGCTACACCTCGAGACTTAGAGTGGAAATTAGAGTGGTATGATTGCCCGATCCACCCTCCCCTGAGTCGAAAGTGATCAAAGGTCCGAAGGTGAGTTTCCTGGAGAAAAACTATTCCTGCTTTTAACTTGTTTAAGTGGTTCAATACTTTTTTTCGCTTTACAGGGGTGTTTAAGGATTTTACATTCCAAGTAATAAAATGAACATTGTGGCCAGCTGGCCCAAATGAAAAGTTTGAATCAGTTGGTGTCCTGGTCATCAGTAGAGAAAATAATTTCTATGTTGCTCATAATAGGGCTTGTAACAACATTGTGGAGGTCTTTACAAAAAGAGATAAGCAAATGCAGACTGAGATAAAATACTACAAGGTCAAACCAGAACTCAAAGTGTGGTACAATGAAACCCACCCCATCACCAACCAGAACAGGGTGATTACCCAAAACCATAGAAAGATAACTGCACATTTAAGTGCTTTGGGAAGAACACTAGCTCTCAGGAGATCAGGCTCTGTTCCAGAACAGGCACATGTGCCACATATAGGATAAGTAAAACTCCAACTTAAAACAAGTAAACACAACAAAAGGACTGCAGCAGCAACTCTTAGGAGTCCGCGAGTCAGTGCGACCATAATAAGAGAAAACGGATGTCTGTAGTTTAACTGACCTCGTTCAGATCCCCTCTCAGTTCAAATCATTTTGTGGACGCGCTCCCCGTGATCGTGGATTTCACGTAAGCCGTCGCCTCCTCCGCTTTTTGGAACCATTTTTCAGTCCCATTGTGCGTAATCCGGAGTCGCGCCGGGTACATGAGCCCGTATTTCACTCCCTCCCGGCCCCGGAGGAGCCGTCGCACCTCGCCGAAGGCAGCTCTCGCCTGCGCCACACTTGGAGGGTAATCGGGGAAGATGGAGATGTCGCCGCCCTTCCAGCGCAGCGGGCCGGACTCCCGGGTCATGGTTTAGTGTTTTAATAACTTATGAGCGAAATTTATCCTGGCTGTAGAAATTATCACTGATGTTCTCTAGCTTCAGTCAAGAGTTAAAAAATTTTTGTCGCAAACCAATCCTCAGTCTGCCCTGCTTTCAAAAAGATGACACTCAACTAAGAGTATCTCCATTTAAAGACGTCGTGCTAAGACTACGGAAACAACCACACAAGCCACCTCTACCGAGCCTTTTCCTCTCAAATGCCAGATCTCTGGTTCACAAAATGGAAAACTTGCGATTACAGCTGGTTGGCTTCACCCGGACATACCCGGCGCTAGCGTGCAACTAAAAGGCCGCACTCTGCTGCGCGGGGACAGAACAAAGGACTCCGGTAAGAGCAGGGGGGGGGGGGGACTCTATGTTTATGTGCACGAAAACTGGTGCAACAATGGAACAATCATCAATCAGCATTGCTCCTCCGAGGTGGAGCTCATGTCTGTTAAAATGTCAGCCTTTTTTCTTCCAAGAGAACTGACTGTTCATCCCGCCGGACGCCAACGTAAACACAGCGCTCTCTCTCCTGCTGAACACCATAAACAAACAGCAGCGGGTTCACCCCGACGGCGTTCACATTGTAGCAGGAGACTTTAATAAGGCCAACTTAAAGACTATTCTCCCGAAGTTCTACCAGCATGTGAAGTGTTCTACAAGAGGGGAGAACACTCTAGATCATGTTTACACTAACTTCAAGCATCCATACAGAGCCATACCCCTCCCCCACCTCGGGCAGTCAGACCACCTTTCCCTCCTGCTCTTCCCAGCCTACACCCCCCTCATACGCCGATCAAGGCCCACCACAAAGACCATCACAACCTGGCCTAAGGATGCCCTCCCCATGCTGCAGGACTGCTTCCAACAGACAGACTGGAACTTATTCCACCATCAGGAGCTGGAGCAGCCAAGGCAGACCACAGGATGCGCATGGAGGCCCACATATCCAGCAATAACCCACAAGAAGTTTGGCGAGGCATCCAGGACATCACCAACTTCAGGGGCTGTGATGTGTCCACAGCAGCTTCAGATGCTACACAGGCAGAGGAGCTTAACTGCTTCTTTGCTCGCCATGAAACAGTCCAACACCACCCCACCACGCCGGAACCACCCCCAACCCCCACCGGTCCCAGCACACCCCCACTCACTGTACAGAAGCACGACGTCAGACGGGTGCCCCCACCTTTACCAACATCTTTAATCTCTCCCTGGCCCAGGCAGTAATCCCATCCTGCCTGAAATCGGCAACCATAATCCCTGTGCCAAAGACGTCCACTACCACCAGCCTCAATGGCTATCGCCCAGTGGCCCTCACGCCGGTCATAATGAAGTGTTTTGAACGGCTGATGCTCCTGCACATCAGAGACCACCTCCCCACTGACTTGGACACCCACCAGTTCGCATACCGCAAGAACAGATCCACAGAGGACGCCGTAGCCATGGCTCTCCACTCTGGGCTAAACCACCTGGAGCAGCAGCAGAGCTACGTCCGGATGCTCTTTGTGGATTACAGTTCTGCTTTCAACACAATAATCCCAGACAGACTCTGCAATAAACTGTTCACTCTTGGCCTCCCACCCCTCACATGCAATTGGATTAACAACTTCCTCACAAACCGAACACAAACTGTGAGACTTGGCCCCCACCTCTCTTCCACCCGCACACTGAGCATCGGCGCCCCACAGGGCTGTGTGCTAAGCCCCCTGCTGTACTGCCTCTACACTTACGACAGCAGTCCAGCCCACAACAACAACTGCATCATCAAGTTTGCCGACGACACCACGGTGGTCGGACTCATTCCCAGGGGGCATGAGTCTGCCTACAGAGAGGAAGTCCTGAAGTTGACAACCTGGTCCTCGGAGAAGAACCTCATGCTGAACACCAGGAAAACCAGGGAGATCACAGTCGACTTCAGGAAACATGGCGCGGACCCAGCCCCCCTCCTTAATAATGGGGAGGACGTGGAGAGGGTCCACACCTTCAAGTTCCTCGGCATCACCATCTCTGACAACCTCTCCTGGACAGCCAACACCACAGCCATCATCAAGAAGGCTCAGCAGCGTCTGCACTTCCTGAGGGTCCTCAGGAAGAACAAAATTAATACCAACCTGCTGCTGACCTTCTACCAGTCATCCATCCAGATCTGCTCACATACTGCATAACTGTTTGATTCGGCAGCTGCACGGCCGTGGATAAGGAGAGACTGCAAAAAGACTAAAAAAAATAAAATAAATAAAAAATAAAGCCACAAGCGGCGTTGTATTGCCCGCAGACGCAACCTGCCTTCCACGCCCAACTCTACGCACCACCGCCGCCCTCACTGCCCACTGTTGATAAAGGTTAGTCAAAACACCATTTGCTAATTATGCTAACTATGCTAGCTATGCTAATGTAGCTAAAAGTGCTAGCATTGCGATCAGCATCATCAACTGACTCAGGAAAACACATTATTAAAGTGTGGATGCCATGCTTTGAACAACTTTGTCAAATAAAAAAGCCCTTTAAACGCTGATTCTATTGATACCAATAGTTCGCGTCGAAAAAAATCCGAAACATATGAATAATAGACATCTTTCGAAGGAATCAGAGATTTGGATCTGCCGCTAAGAGCGCAGGCTGGAAGTGAACCCGATATGACCTGTGACGTAACGAAAGGCGTTGACTTTCGCAGTTCCGCTTAGGACAGCATGTAAACAAAACAGGCAGTCTTCGTTTCTCTCGTGTTTAAATCTGTTAATCATCAACATGCCAAGTCATTGTGTGGCAGCTGGATGTAGCAATACATCTAGTGAAAGTGTATCTGTGTATAAATTCCCAAAACAAGAAACGCTGCTGAAAAGGGGAAAGTTCAAGAAGGTGGACGGCAAAGGATTTTTCCCTCCAGATCTGCAGGAGAGAAGTCTGCGTTTTCGAAGGGACAAAAAAACCGGGACACAAACGAAGAATTTTGAACGGAGAGTTGGGAGGAGGATCTTGGCTTCTGAGTCGAGGAAAGGCGGGTGAGCTGGAAGCAAGCGAGCCGTTTTCTGGGTCGGAGAGGACGGCGCTGGAGTCGGGAGCGGAGGCTGCTAAGCTAGTGTGCATCACGATGGATCACATTGAGGCGAAGGAGTCGTGTTTTCTGTTGTCCTTGGATCCAACTGGAGTATTTCAACGCACTCAATGTTTTGCAAGAGAAGCAACAGGCCTGCAACGTTTTTTTTTCTTTTGCTTTTGAGGTGCCGGTACCGTAACTAAAGAGTAGTAATATCTGGGAAACTTTTATTTTGTGACATTTATTTTGTAAATTGGGTTGAAAACCAGTGTTTACCTTTGTTTAGATTAGGCCAAAAGGGGACATTTTGAGTATATTTTAGAGTAAGTGGAGTAATTTAATTTTATACATTTTTTACTTAATTGGAGTGGTTTATATTTATTGTTGGGGTATCAATTTATATTTTATGTACCAAATTATAATTTATTAAACAAAGCTTTTGCAAAATTTGGCTAAATATTGAAAGATCTCTGGAGTCTCTTTATTTTCTTATTAGGAGACACGCTTTGATTTATCAGGTTGCAAAAGTGACTCATCATCATGATAATCTCCGCAACTTTCCTCTTCATCTTTCTGTTCATCTGATGATAAATCGCTAATAGAGACGGTAGCATCACTCTGTGCTTCGCTATCGGTGCTAGCCATGTTGTCTGCCTTTCAATACGTCACAAACATGGCGGCGCGAAGTCGGCGGAATGCGTGAAGCCGGCGGCCGTCCTCGTTGTTTATATCGCGTTTTTCGCTATTTATTCTTTTTCGAAAAATATTAAAAACAATCGCAACATGAAATAGAGACTATTTACTATATTTTGGCTTATTAAAATAGGCCATGTCACCCACACTTTAAATATGACAATTATGCTAACTATGCTAGCTAAGCTAATGTGGCTAAAAGTGCTAGCATAGCGATCAGCATCATCAACTGACACAGAAAAACACATTGCTCCATTGGTAAGAGCTATATGTCATAAGTTGACAAAAAAAACCCACTTTTTTCAAAATGGCGGCTTTTCTGTTGATTTTAGCTCCATAGCAAACATTTTATTTTTTAATCCCCTTGGGATTACGAACAGATTGACATCAGTTTCAGGCGAATCGGTAAAAGTAAATTTTTTGTTGTCCTCAGCAACAGTGGTTTTATGCTAACCACGCCCACATTCCTTATATGTCCATGTCCAGTGTTTTTCATTATGTTCAGTTCCTGACATGGATGCATGCATTCAAATTTCACTGATTTGCATTGAAAAGCATGGGAGTTATAACAGTGCGTCCCGTAATGATTTCAAAACTTCTTTGGGATATCCCCAACACGTGTGTTTCGGTTTCGCAACTGTATTCTAAGGTACATTTTGTTCGGCCCCATACGCGATTTTCCGCCCATTCATTTTTTTGATGGGATCGCTGGCCCTGATGTCATCGGCTATGGGGGGGTGACGTTGACTTTGTGGAAAATTCATTCGCAATTTATCCCAGGTGTGTGCACATTTTGGTGACTTTTCGAGCATGCCGCAGGGGTCACATTCTCGCTGAAAGGCGGCGAAGTCGTCGTTCCAACTGCGAAAACAATATGGTCCTTGCAGTCAGTGACTGCTGCTGCGGGCCACAATAAAAATAAAAAGAGACTGCAGAGAGTTGTAGAGACGGCTCAGAAAATCATTAGGTGCCCTCTCCCCACCCTGACGGACATCTACTCTGCGCGCTGTCTCACTAGGGCTCGCAACATCATCAAGGACAGTTCACACCCCGGCTCAGACCTGTGTAACCTGATGCCCTCTGGGAGGCGCTACAGAGGCATCAGAAGCAAAACGAACAGACTAAAAACAGCTTCTTTCCAAAGGCAATAACCATCCTCAATGCCCAAATGCACAGATAAAATATCCATATTCCTGTTTACTTCTCTGTCTACAGTGTCAACTCTCTACCTCATTACCACCTCTTGCACTTTTGACATGTTTACACACAGTTTTCATACGCAATTTGCACAATTATCTCGGCACTCTTCATTACAGTTTTGTGAAGAAACTGGATTTTCTAGAAAGGACTGTATTTGTATTAGTTCGTTACCCCGTCAGTTTCTTACACACAGAAATAATGAATAACGACTCAGAGACAGTTACTTATCTTATGTAGATTTACTCCGCACAAAGACCACAGATTTGTACGCAGGGTTACAGACAGATGAACAAAGTGCATTCAAAGTCTGAACAACGGGGTTCAGCAAAAGGCCTGGCATATATACCTTGCATTTGCATATTCAGAACCTCATTCGATGGATCATGGTGTGAAAAACACACCCACAGAGTGTTGCAGGCTAGATGCTCGAAGGTCAGAGCACCTAAAGTGTCAGATCTCTTGCAGACATTTGCCAGAACGCATACACCAGAACACACAAAGATGAAAAAGGGAGGATGTTAAAGGAATGTTGCGAGACAATAGTCTTGGTTGTGCTCTGTCTGGAGTGTAATATAATTTTGAGATGATAATACATAGTAAATCAAGGTTAAGCCATTAATGTAATAAAAGGTAAAAGTTAGTTTAATAAAATGCAAAAGGGAGTGTCTAACTATTCTGTTTCTAATCATTCCTAACATACCCCCCTGTTTATCATATCAAAATTATCATAATTGTGCACAGAAAGTCAGCAGAACTCTTCTCATCATCAACCATATACCACTTCATGAAGAATTTCAGTATAGGCATCATATTGGCTCTGCATCGAAAACAAAGGTGTAGAGATACAGGTAAATACACAAGAACATTAAAATCAACGTGAATAAATGAGTATATCAGAGGTGGTAGGTGATACATGAGTGTTGATGCGAAAACCTCCAGGGCTAAACTTATACCATCTGTGTGAAACATTCATTAAGCATTCAGGGAGGGCAAAACTTATCAACGGCTCTGTGCCCCTCAGCAGCCACCACTAAGGATACGCATGCATCACCAGTCCAAACCTCGGCACAAAATCATTAATTAAAGTTACATACTATAGTAGGAAATAAAGAAAACTGAAGAAATGCAAATCTAATAAAAGAAAAACAACAAGAAAAGAAAAAGGTAAAAAAATAACACCTTAAAAACCAGTGTCAACCATGGGTGGATTTGGGCCGGGTGAATTATAGGCATAGTGTTGATAAAGGGTGTTGACATACGTCGCACGGCCTGACAGGGCTTTGTCAACCATCGATCTGATGCAGGGAAACACACAGGTGACGAGAAGGAAAAATAAAAGCAAGACACAGAAAACCAGAGTGACTAGTTTTATCAGCACACTCCACCAGGGACCAGAAGTGAACCAAGTAAGCGGGGAATCGGACCAGTAGGTGTCAGTCATCTGAGAAGAAATGTGTGATTTGAGGGTCTTGACCTCATTGATGATGTGAGTGAGATTCGCGGAGGAAGAGGGAATAAAAGTACAACAGTAATCGTGGATTAAAGCACAAACACCTCCACGCTCAGCTAAAATGAAATCAAGCGCCATCCTGTTCTGTAAGATCATTGTTGTCATAGCCTTTCGTTCGGGGTCCTCATGAAGAAATTCTGTCAGATGCAAAAGGGACGTGGTGTGATTATCAAGGGACCAATATAAATCATTTACTGCGTTACGTAAAACAACAACACCGTAGGAAGGGAAAAGCGCCATGGCAACTGTTTTACCGGTGCCAATAGCAGGGGGGCGTTCGTAATAGGTAGTGTCACGACGACGCCTGGACAGATGATCAATAGACGAAGCAGTGTCTGGGTCAGACTTCTGAAAAACGAGAGACGCAGGAATAATTTCAGCCAGGTAACAGGTGCCGCACCAATCTGCAGGAAGCCACAGATAGGTGTTAAGGCCGCATGTCCAAACATACTCAGGAGGACAGGGAAAACCCTGTGGTCCTGGAACCTAAGTGAGTGCGGCTGGAATAGAAGCTGGTGTACGTAAACCCGCGCGAATGCCTATAGCAGTGTAATTGAAGATCAAAGTGTCAGGGAGAGGGATGCGGTTAGAAAGCATGGAGGCGTCGTAGCTCCAATGCATGCCACCTAAAGAAGCAACAGATAAGTTTGAACCAGGAACGACAACAACATCCTTACAGTGGGTTTGGCCTAGAAAATGGGTAGAACGGGCATCACATTTACTCTTAATGCAGAAGGGTGCTGTTTCAGGCCACCTGGCGAGAGCCAAACCCCTTAAATTGTGCTGTTAGTGGCGTTGGAAAAGTGGGCAGGTCGTCTCCATGTCGACTGGGCAGAAAAAGAAATGTTAACACCAGGAAAAAGTCTTTTAACACCAATACTAGAGTAAGCAGAGGTAAATTGAACAAAAAACATCAGCGTCTGAAACATATAAACAGGCCTGGGCGTGATTGTGGGATTGTGTTTTTGGGTTATTTATATATTCTTTGCCGAGACGAATACTGGATTTGTCTTTATCTATGCACCGCATCCTGAGCCTACGAACCCCTACTCCCCGGTCAGCTTCTCCGTTTCCGGCGAATGATGTCACCCCTGCATTCCTTGATCTGGTGCTGCAACGATGACTGCTCGACGTACCTATTTCTGCACTGAAAGTGAAGGGGCGGTGGACCTCCTCTGCGTTCCAATGACACTTCTGATTTGAATCAATCAACATGTCAGCAGCAGAATGAATATATTATAGATGTTAAAAGAAAATTATTTGCCAGGTGGAAGCCTCAAAATTTAGGATGTTCTGAGTTTGTATTATACTATGCGATGGAGCTCGAATTTGGTTTCTTAAGCTCATTTATTAGTATGCCCAATGAAGCATCAAATCATGGCCGTTGAGCTTGTTCTTCATACTTAGATGGAAACTTCGAATAAATTGATGTTCTGAGCTCGTATCATTGGTATGCCAAGTGGAGAAACATTACGGCAGTTAAGCTCGTTCATAGTCCTGTCGTGGAAGCTTCGAATTAATGGATGTTACTTAAGCTCGTATAAATAGTATGCCAAATGGAAGAACGTTTATAGCCGTTAAGCTCGTTCTTCGAATAATGGATGTTATTAAGCATGTCATAGCATGCCTTTGGAAGCTTTGGATTGGATGTTAAGCAGTGTCATCATACGGGTTGTTCATGGTGGTTCAAATTATAGTTCCTTACAGCGTTTTGCGGATGTGGGCTTATGTTCTTAAAAAAAAAAAGTATGAGTGATTTTCTATGTTGGCTCCCCTTTCATTTCTTTCCCTCTCTCTTTCAGATAGTATGTTCCCCTAGTGCGGGGGTCGGCAATCCGCGGCTCAGGAGCCTCATGTGGCTCTTTAGCGCTGCCCTAGTGGCTCCCTGGAGCATTTTCAAAAATGTTTCAAAATGTAAAAAGATGGGGGATAGAAATATATTTTTTCTTTTAATATGGTTTATGTAGGAGGAAAAACAAGACACAAACATTATTAACGTTTTTCAATGCTGAAAGAATGTGTAGAAAAAAACTTTGTAACGCAAAGCAGGTACGTCACGCGCAGAGGGCAAAACGGGAGCCAAGCTGTCTGGAAGTAGAGCTGTCAGTCAATTGGCTGCACTGGAGAAATCCCCGTGTCCGATTCAATGCACGTCTTCGAACAATTTCAGAGAGGCGCAGGCAGAACGCTTAGCTGAGAGCATATAGTGTCCTGTCTGGCATCACAAGCCTCTTTGTTTAAACAGACGCACCACATTGAACATTGCACAGGATTCATCAACCTCTCCCCCTTCCACACTTATGGTCCAACAAAAAGAAACAAACATAACAGGAAGAATAAACTAAGGTGGAACAACAAAACTGCCACATGAAAAGAAACGTGGGCAAACAGAAACACTCATGCTGAGCACTAATTACATCAGGAAACCGCGTCCCACAATCCCCTGCTGCTAACAGACCTAAAATGCACATGACCGCCCTTACAATATAACTTTTTTTTAACTTTATTGTAGAAAATGAAAGTACAATAAAAAACACAAATTTACAAATTAAACTTCAGATATGCCAGGGGAGCATTCTTTTGTTCGAATCTTCAAATAAAAATGACATCAAAAATCGTATTTCTTTATGGGAAGTGGGGAGTTTTGGGGTAAAACCTTGAGTGAGAGTGTTGTGAATTGAAGTCATATCCATGCTGTTTTGGCTGCAACTACCCCTGGCTGCAGCCTACAGAACTGCACTACATAGTGGAATGCTGGAACGATGAGGAATGTGAACACGCTGTGGAATGTTAACCCTGCCCACATTTAGCCCGTCTTCTTCTTTGGTTTTACAAGTTTCCATTTGCAATATTGCCACCTACCGGTTTTTAAGGAATTTTTCCTCACTGTGAAGGGGGGGGGGGGGTCTAAGAACAGGAATATCAGTTTAGTGTAGTCTGTTTTGTTAAAGTTTAGTATTTTCCTAATGCATTCTTTGTATTCATGATCTATTTTTCATTGTTTTTCATTGCGCTAAATAAAAAAATTTTTTTTTAATTGAATTAGAGAATTTATACAGTGATTGCTGTCTTCTTATGCCTTTTACAAGTTTCCATGTACATGTATTAGGGAGTTAATAAATTCTGTCTGGCCTCACAGACTAAAAAAAATAACTCATTGGATGAACTCAATTTAATTGTGGGCAGGATTTCCATCCAATAAATATGAGTAACCCCACCTCAAAGAAAATTCTTCCATGTAACGAAATATAATTGAGTTAGTCTAACTCAATTTTATCAAGAAAAGCAAAGGAAAAAAAAAATCATGCAAGAAAAGTCTGAAGCCAGATTTGAACTCAGATCAACCATTTAATAAACTCACTAATTAACCCACTGAGCTACCACTCCTGTGATGTCAGGAGGCCGCCGGTATAAACAAATAGATTCATCATTTACATGATTGAGGTTCGTCATGTATCGTCTTATTGGGAGAAGTCGAGTTGAAACGATTTCATGCCACAGTTTCGTTTTTTCGGAAAAACGAACGAAAGTTTTCACTTTTGAAAAGTCGAAGGATTTGAAGGACTAAAAGTCATACCAGGCATTAGACGAAGGAGCTGAACATTTCTAATAGTTAAATGGTTAAAATAGGTGAAAAATTGTAGCTGTGAGACGGAAAAAAAGAATAAAGAGAAACAGGAAAACAGCATTCAACAGCATGCCCCTTACTTGAACTCAATTATTTTGGATTAATGGAGTTATAGGGGAAACTATTAATACATTTTGTGTTAGGTCAATTAAATGTAGATACATTCTTTTAAAATAAATATTTTTAAATAAAACAAACAGAATTTTATTGTGTTACATGAAAGAGGGGCTTGAATCATTTTTTTGAGTGATACATAAAAAAAGCATTGCACCATTCAAATTTTCCTCCCTCTGTTCTCCTTCTTCCTAATACAATTCACAATGACACAAAATGTACTGATTCTTCCCCTTTCATGCAATCACAACTGCACTGATGAAGGTGAATCAAATGCACGGGCTCAATGTGGGCGGGGTTGACGTTCCACAGCAGACGGGCTCAATGTGGGCGGGGTTAACATTCCACAGCATGTTCACATTCCTCAGCGTTCCAGCATTCCACTATGTTGACCAATTCTGCAGGCTGTGTGTGCGTGATAGGTCAACATTTGGCTGTGTGTGCGTGATTGAATAAACAGGCTTTATCTTGAAAAGGAATTTCGGTGAGCCTCCTATTTACTTCATCTCAAAACCGTCCTGGGTTGTGCGGTGTATAGGCACGGACAACTGTGCAATGACGCCGTTACGCTAGTAGTTTATTTAAGGGATGTCCTGGCTGGGTCGTTGCATTATTGTAATGAAGTTAAACTTCCACAACAGAGCAGTCACGTGACGCGTCATTCTCCTAAGAATGCACTGCGGGGCAAATAAACATTTAATCGTTTATATTGCTCATTATGTATTTGTAGCAACTTAGTCATTTTGATAGCAGGCTAATATAGCTAATATATAGATACATATTGCATGTGTTGCCTTCATTATAAGGCTTAAATAGGGCTTTGAATATTTTGCGGCTCCAGACAGATTTGTTTTTTGTTTTTTTCGTCCAATTTGGCTCATTTTGGGTTCCCGACCCCTGCCCTAGTGGTTCCACGAAACGGGAGTGGCCCTACGGTCCAAAGGTGCCGGGTCACACATAGCGGTTCCACTACATAGTGTGTCCCCTTCGGGGCTGACTCAAACGAGGGCGTCCCAACGGTCAAAGGTGCTGGGTCACACATAGCAGTCTTACTTGAAAATGGAATGAAATGAAATATGGAATGCCGCCGAAAACAAACCTCATCTTATTACACACTGATTATACATTTACATTCTTTCTTCTTGATGATCTTTGGTTTTGGGGGTTATTACTCAAAAGTTTTATGGAAAAAAATTATCTCATGGAATTGTACGGAGCCTGATGCCAAAGGAAAAGATTGTGAATGCCAACTTAAGAATGTGAAAATGAAAGTATGCGAAAATAAATACATTCTACTGCATGAGTTTGCCTGACTGAAACAGAGCATGTAAAAGAACCAACACACTCTAAAGGACCCATTCTTGACTTAGATATCACTGACACAGCCACTATTACTAGCATGGAAGTCTGCGTCTTGGGCGTATCTGACCATAAAAAAAAATAAATAAAAAAATAAAAGAAATTGCATTAGATCACCGTCATCAAAACATAAAATGGAAAAACATATTTCAGGAACCAGGAAAACATTGATCATGCAGTCATACAAGAAGACGTACAAAAACGTTCTCTGCCATCACCACTCACCTCAGTTAAGGACTGTTGATCACTACAATTCTACACGTAATTACATTCTGCAATCCCATGCACCCCTGAAATCAAGAACCGTCTCTTTCACAAGATCAGCCCCATGGTACAAAAATGAACTGCAAATTTTTAAAAGAGTTGGGCAAGTCTTGGACGAAGACTCTTAAAAACAAACTGGCAGTACATAACAGACCAATCATCACTATCAAAAAGTCTATTGCAGAGCCCTCACAATAGCCAGGTCTAATTTCTATTCCCACATAAAACAATAGTAGCACTGGAAATTCAAAATAGCTTTTTTTCCACCACACACTCTCTGCTTAAGCTCCCCAAGCTTACCCATAGTGATTTTAGTTACAGTAGCTGCGATTGTTCCATGGATTTTTTTTAACAGTAAAATATCTTCTGCCCTGTGGTTTGGGGTTAAAAAAGAATACTACCAACGTATTCCCTGAGTGTCGTAAAAGGCAACTAAAAGGGGCGCAGCGAGAGGACTGGGAATCCTCTCCCCTGTGACTATACTCCTAAATACGTACAGGGCAGTTGGGAAGGGGAGGTTACCTCCCCAAACCCTTAAGATTAGGTCGTTGAATGTGCGGGGGTGTAGTACGGATGGAAGCAAAAGAGATCTGATTGGAAGGATGTTTGGAAGGAGGGGAATGAGTGTGTTAGCACTGAGTGAGACAAAAATGAAAGGGAAGGGTGAGTGTGTGTTTGGAAGTGTGAGTAGGAGGATGTCTGGTGTAGAGAGTGGGAGAGCAAGAGAAGGTGTGGCTTTGCTGGTGAGCTGTGAGGTGAGACAATGTGTGGTTGAATGGAAGGAGGTTTCCCCAAGACTGATGTGGGTGAAAGTGAAATTTCTGAAGGAGTTGTGGGCGTTTGTGAGTGTATATGGTCCTGGCAGTGAGAGGAATGAAGATGAGAGAGTGACCGTCTGGAATGACTTGGATGAGTGCTTGCAAGGATTTGGAGCAAATGTGAATGTAGTGCTGATGGGAGATCTGAATGGTAGAGTGGGTGATGAGAAAATTGAGGGTGTTGTTGGCATAAATGGTGTTCCTGGAAAGAATTATAATGGTGAGAGATTAATAGGAATGCGCACTGAAAGAGTGATGGTGATTGGGAATACATGGTTCAGAAAGAAAGAGATCCATAAGTATACGTGGGTGAGGCAGAGTGGTGGAAGAGTGATTGATAAAGCACCAATGGATTATGTGGTGGTTTCAAAGGTTGCATGTAGTAGATTGCTGGATGTAAGTGTGAGGAGGGGAGAGAGTGGAGGTATGTCTGATCACTATTTGGTGGAAGGAAGGTTGCGTGTGGGTATGCCATGGGTGAGATCGAGAAAGAGTGGGGAGGCAAGAGAGGTTCTGAGAGTGAGTTTTTTGAAGAACAGAGAGAAAATGTGTGAGTATCAGAAGGAATTAGGTGGCAAGTGGAATATGGCGAAGGAGCAAATGGTTGTTGGAGTGGAGGAAGAATGGCAACAGTTCAGAAGTGCAGTGGTTGGATGTGCAGAGGAAGTGTGTGGTGTGAGACGTGTTGGGGGTGGTGTAAGAAAGGAAAGTAAATGGTGGTGCGAGGATGTAAGGTTGGCTGTAGCTGAGAAGAGATGTGCTTATGAAGTATAGCTGCAAAGAAAGGACAGGGTGTCATATACATGTTATGAGGAGAAGAAAAGGGATGCTAAGAGAGGTGTGAGTGAGGCAAGAGCGGCTGCGGACGAAAGGTGGGGCAGACAGTTGACGGATGAGTTTCGAGAGAACAAGAAAATGTTTTGGAAGGAGGTGAAAAGGGTGCGAAAGGGAGTGTCTGGGAGGGAGGAGAAAGTGAAAACAGAGGATGGAAGGATGTTGAATGAGGGGAATACAGTAAGAAAAAGATGGGCGGAGTATTTCGAGAGGCTGCTGAATGCGGAGGAAGATCGGGATGCTGTGATTGGGACGGATGGAAGGGAAAGTAGACTGAATGTATTGGGAAAGTTGAATGAAGCGTTGATTACGGGAGAGGAAGTTGAGCAAGCTGTGGGAAAGTTGAAAGTAGGAAAGGCTGCAGGTGTGGATGGGTGTGCTGTGGAATGCCTGAAGTATGGTGGAGCGATCGTGATTGAGTGGTTAGTGAGATTGTTGAATGTGTGTTTTGCAAGCGGGCAGGTGCCTCTTGATTGGATGAGTGCGTGTGTGGTTCCCCTGTACAAGGGTAAGGGTGATAAGCATGAGTGTGGTAGTTTCAGGGGTATTAGTCTGTTGAGTGTTGTAGGCAAAGTGTATGGGAGAGTGCTGATTAATAGGGTAGTGGAGGGGACTGAATGTATGCTTGGTGAAGAGCAGTGTGGTTTCAGGAGAGGTAGAGGGTGTGTGGATCAAGTGTTTGTTGTGAGACAGGTGTGTGAAAAGTTTTTGGCTAAGGGGAGGGAGGTGTTTTGGGCATTCATAGATTTAGAGAAGGCGTATGATAGGATTGATAGAGAGGCGTTGTGGGTTGTGTTGAGTATGTATGGTATTGAAGGTAGATTGTTGGATAGAAACAGTAGAGCGTGTGTGAGAGTAGGAAATAACATGAGTGAGTGGTTTCCTGTGAGGGTTGGTCTGCGTCAGGGATGCGTGGTTGTTTAACGTGTATATGGATGGTGTGGTAAAAGAGGTGAATGAAAGGGTGTTAGGTACGGGTGTGAGCATGGTGAATACTGACGGCAGCGAATGGAGTGTGAATCATTTGCTGTTTGCAGATGATACTGCACTAGTGGGTTACTCAGAAGAGAGCTTGGCACGTCCAGTTGAGGAGTTTGGAATTGTATGCGACAGAAGGAAGTTGAGAGTGAATGTGGAAAAGAGTAAGGTGATGAGGTGTACGAGGTTAAAGGGTGAACGTAGATTGAATGTGGCATTAAATGGGGCATTGTTGGAAGAGGTATAGTGTTTTCAGTATTTGGGGTCGTGTGTCTGTGTGGATGGTGGAATGGGGGAGAGGTAGAGTTTAGAATGAACAAAGTACGAAAGATATGGGGGGAATGAAGAGAGTGTTTGAATGTAGGTCACTGGGAAAGGATGCGAAAATGAGATTGTATGAGGGTGTGGTGGTGCCTGCAGCGTTATCTGGGGCTGAAACGTGGAGTCTGAAAGTGGTGGTAAAGAGGAAGCTGAATGTAGTTGAGATGAGATGTTTGAGGAGTATGTGTGGTGTGACGCGTATGGATCGTGTGAGAAATGAAGTTATCCAATAGAGAACTGGTGTGATGCGAGAGTTGGCTTATAAGGCAGAGCAAAAGGAACTGGGATGGTTTGGACATGTTGAAAGAATGGATAGGTAGCGATTGGTGAAAAAGCTATACGAATCTGATGTGAATGGAGTGAGAATGAGAGGAAGACCACGAATGGGATTGACAGAGGGTGTAAAAAGAGCGCTAAATGCAAGCGGGATGACTGTGGTGGAGGGGAGAGAGGCTGCTCAGGACAGGGATGGGTGGAAAGAGTTTGTGTATGAATGAATGGATGGGTGTGGTAGAGGTCTGGTCTTGGGATGAAGCGGCAAAGGGAAACCAGCCTTGGCTGAGGCCCTGCTGTGGAGGTGCCCACGCTGGACTGTGCAGCTGACCCTGGTGCAGTGTGGTGTGGCTTAGACCAGGCCTTAGACCAGTCACACACACACACACACACACTGAAGGAGGAAGGTTTGGGGAAGAGAAGAAGGGAGGTAAGAATGTCTGCCCTGTCTAGACTACCCCACCTTGGTGGGACACAGCCTAGGTAGGTAGGTAGGTAGGTAGGTAGGTAGATAGATAGATAGATAGATAGATAGATAGATAGATAGATAGATAGATAGATAGATAGATAGATAGATAGATTGGATAGATAGATTGGATAGATTGGATAGATAGGATAGATAGATAGAAAATATCTTCAAAACGTTCAAACATCCTGCCTACTATTCCCACCCCATCTGAAAACCCGCCTGTACTGACAGGTCCAAGGACCCCTTCTGAATTCACACTCACTGCACAGAAAGAGATTGAGGCCATCTTGAGGGTTATAAAATCCTTTACAGTCCAATTATCGTAACTATAATTAACCAATCACTACAAACCGGTCATGTTTTCCCAGCTCTCAAAACTTCCATTATTAGACTACACTTAAAAAAACCTGCACTGGATCCCAATAACATGGCAAACTACAGACCCATTTCCAACTCACCCTTCCTTTCCAAGGTTCTGTAAAAAGTTGTCGACGCTCAACTCCAACATCATCTCTCAACGCACAGCTTATCTGAAAAATGTCAGTCTGGTTTCCAGTCAGCCAACAGTACAGAGACAGCCCGGGTCCATGTCATGAATGACTTACTTATAACTGCAGACCAGGGGCCTCATTTATAAACATTGCGTACGCACAAAAGAAGGCGTACGCCACTCTCTACGCAATAGTTGAGATTTATAAAAAGCAAACTTGACGGGAAAATGTGCGGTCCTTCACGCAAGCTCTGACCCAGGCGTACGCACAAAAACGGGTGAAATGAGAAACGGCGACGTGAAGACTTCACAAAGCAAGTCTTACAATTAACAGCCTACAGGAACACCCGTTTGATCGATCAGCAGTGAAACAAACAAAAAAAAGATCAAACGAAAATTACAACAGAAATTCAAATGAACACATATTTGGAAAAAGAAAAGTGAAATATGTTCTGCAATATTGGCATGTTGTGCAATTCATCCTCATAAATAATATAGTTAACAGAACCAGTGGCGGTTCTACACTAACTTACTCCCTGGGCGAGTAACCCCACCAGCCCCCCCCCCCCCCCCCCGCACACATACAAAATTTGACAACATCCTGTTGTGTTCCCTATCTTCTATTTAGCCATTTTACTCAAAAAATACATGAATTTTCTAGACTCGTATTACAGGGGGGTCAAACTCAGTCACACAGGGGCCTAAGTTAAAAACACGCTTAAGGTTTTGGGCCGAAGAAGATAAACATGAACTGAACACACTAAAGCTAAACTTTTAAACCTTTTAAACTGAACTTTTTGAACATAAATATGAATAAAAACAGGAACATTAATCCAGAATAACTCAAGTTAAACCTTAAATAACCTGTAATATTTTGTTCTCCATATAAATATATTCTTTCAAAATTATACAAATATGAACATGCTGCAGGACAAAACAAAGAAAGCCTGGAAATATTAATATATCAAATAATTCCATTTTTTTGCTCTTTCATCATTTTTTAGAGCATTTTTTTAGAGCTGGACTCCTGCTTCGTTTTTAGCAATAATTTCTTAATGTGTGACGTCCTGTGTGTGTCTTTGTGAAACATATCAGAGGGATTAGATCTAAAAAATAAAACTTATTGTGATTAATATGTTTAGGTCTTATAAAACATTAAAGACTAAATCTTAGAACTCATCAGTGGGATTACTCCAAAAATGTTTGGCATTTCCCTAAATTTGTGCAACACCAACAGCAGAAATCCTCCAAAAAAACTCAATCCATGAAAAATGGTCTGCGCTCATCTCCCCCCCCCCCTCCCTCTGACACACGCGGCTCCGTCTCTATGACGGGAGGCGCAGCTGCGGCTCAGAGTTGATTGTCAGATAGAAAAAGACTCCCAATCACCTGTTAGTGTGATTCAGCAAGCCACCGGCGAGTTGCGCTCCCCTCTCGAGTTCTTTTACTTATGTTCCAAAGACTACCGCAAAGAGGTGTGGCCGCAAGCGTCTTGCAGCAGAGGGCGGTGGTCACGTGCGCATCGGGTCTGATATGTCGGAGCAAAGAATTGTGGGAAATAATCCCCATTGCCTGCTTTTGTCCAAATTGGGTTGAGCACGGATGTTTGTTCTGCCTAAATCCTTTTCATGTGCCTGTTTTACGTTGTTTCACTCTGAATTATTCTTATTTTTATTTTATTTTATTTTTTTGCACCATAAGTGTGAAGAGGGAATAAGAGGAAGACATTATTAAGAGCCTGATGTGTCAGAATAAAAGTATTAAGTGTCGGCTGCTGAAGCAATTTCAAATTAAAAGCTTCAAGTTACCTTTTTGAATATAGTATGTAGCACATTACGCATAGGGCACAGCAAATGCCGCCCCCTATGAAGTGCCGCCCTGGGCGCCCGCCCACATCGCCCATATCAAAAACCGCCACCGAACAGAACAAAATAATGTACAAAACTGATATTCTCGTCAGTGTGTCCGTCTGGCGGAGCAGATAGAGGTGCAATTAGACAGACAGACAGACAGACAGAGGGACATATTAATTGTCCACTGGGGAAAGTTGTTTTCATAATAAAAAATTTCTTCATAAGCTACAGAATTATGGTATTCATGCATATGCCTTTAGTTTGTTTTATTCTTGAAAAAACAATGTATAGCGTATGTCTCAACCATTCTGAAAGCAACAAGAAATTACATTTGCGCTGAACAATTTCCTATTTCCACGTGGATTATTACCGACATCTGTAGCTTGTCAGATGTAATTAAATGGATGGAAATAAAATGCCCCATCACAATGCGTAATTACGCACAATGGCTGATCTTGCGCTCTTAGAAGATGTGGCAAATGGAAGAATTCGGAGTGAACGCATCTTTAGACAGCAAGAAGACTTGCTGGCAAACGAAGACGAGTGGCTTATGAGCCGGTTCCAACTTCCTCGAGCCGTCCTGTTAGACCTCTGCGGGCTTTTGGGGGCTGCATCTGTCACCCGGCGCATCTGGCGCGTCGGTGTTCCCCCTGCGCCTCAGTCAACACTCCACTTAAAAGGGATTCCCCAATTATTGCCGCCAGTCTCTCATAAAGAGGGGTCAGCTCCGTCGTCTCTCTCCAACTGGTCTCAATCATACCTCATAAACAGGACTGAATATGTGGCTCTGGGCACTGGTAAATCTCACACACACACTGTCACCTGCGGAGTTCCTCAAAGCTCTGTCCTTGGACCTTCGCTTTTCACCATCTACATATCTGTAATTGGACAAGGGTTGGTACTTCTAGACTGATTATTATAATTTGAAGGATTTTATTTTCAACATTTTATTACAGCCTTTGTAATTGCTTTTTTGAAGGCAGGAAGCCACGGACTATGAAGCTCAATGTGATCGGTCAGAAGATTTGCCCCCTTGTCCTAGGTTCTGTTGTATAATCAATGACTTGTACAAATATAGGGAAGGCCCCAGCATAGATGTATTTGTGGGTGGGGAGGACAAAAGCCAGACATGGTGGTGTTGTGTGCCGTGCTGCAGGTCTCCGGGGTCCTGGATAGATTTGACCCATTTCATTTATATTTGCTTAATGTGACCTCTGTATTTGCACTACTTGCTCAACTAACCAACTTGGAGGAGATGTCCCTAGGACTCTGAATTTTGTCTCAACGATAGTGACCGATGAGGGATGGCTGGTGAGCGTCAAGGGATTTTGTCCCAGGAGGTGTCCATAATCAGAAATTCATGGATGATGCTGAGGTGTGAACTGTTGCGTGTGAAGCAGTAAACAGTTGCTTCTGCAAAGTTCAAAAAAATCTACACAACCTGCAGATTGCTCTGCTGCAGCTGCTGTATGAGGACTAACAAGTGGAGGAAAGAGGTCTAGATGTCAATCTTCAAGTTAAGTTCTCCTTAAGTTCTCCTCTTACGGTCTGTTTTCTTCTAGATGATGAAGCGAAAGTTTGTTTCAAATAAACAAAGTCCAGCAGCACTTTCCCCAATTGCGTCTATTGAAGAGAGATCCACCATTAACTCAGATCATTAAATGTGAGGCAACAAACAATTTTTTCATTGCTTAAAGACCCATCCCAATGAAAATGGTAGTTATTTTGCTGCTCTTGTAGCCTTTTTCCAATGATGAAGGACATGTTTAAAAGATTCAAATTGTATTTCTTTATTTAGGATGAATCAAGAACAGATGAAAAAAAATCAGTTTGAAATAGCTCTCTTTTTTGATGCAACATGTGAAATGGACGGACGAGTATTTTTGCTCCACTCCATTCTGATCATCCACCGTCAGACAAATAGATCCATGAACGTCTTTCTTTTCCTCGTCTGAGCTGGAATCTGGATAAGAACTGTACGGCTGGATATAGGCCTGATATTGCTGCCATTTTTGTTGGACTGCTGATGTTGGGACTTTTAGCTAGGGGGAGAGAGTGTAAACAAAGGGATGATGGGAAATCATCACAGCCTTAGTTCCATATCAACCGTCCCATCCACAACTCAAAAGGAAATTTCTCCTGCTGCTCTGCAAAAGTTTTGTCCTAGAAAACTATGCAGGCTTTATACATTTTTTATGCTAAAAACTATATATTCATAATTTAAAGACTTCAGGTAATGATTTTAAAACAGATCAAAAAATGATTGGAGAGAGACTTTATTAAAAAAAAGTATTCCTAAAAAACATATTGATTGATTGATTGATTGATTGATTTCAAGCATCCTAGTAAGTATAATAAAAAAAACACTGATTCATCAAAGTCATTACAGAAATTATGAAATGCATATATACATAGAAAAACATGAAAAAAACAAAGACACACTTAAGTCAGATTTGCTTAATCTAACATAGTGATAATTAACTAAAGTTAAGGTGAGTTTGATTTATTGCTTGAAAAGGAGCGGGTGAGTTTATACAATCCCACCCCTACTGAGTTAATTCATTTTATAGTTTTACATAGTTTTTTGTAATCTGTTCTGATCCAATAGATTCTTTTCAAGTTACAAAATCAAGTGCCTAGTAATGATTGATTTTCTTCGGAAAACATCCATCCATGATTTCAGTAAACAGTAACATGAATCACACAACATGTAACATATAAGTAATACTCACTGCATAAAACCAGGTTAAAATTTCATTAAATCCAGATATCATTGCTTCACATTGCAGATCCAGTTATCAAGAAACAATTTCGAGTGCTTATTAACTATCCTTAGAATTCTTACATATTTTTAGTAAACAATAATGATTCACACTTTAGTTAATATATATGTAAAAATCATTGATTATCATCATCTCTATCAAGCAATAAAGTTAGCAAGACAGACTACTAACTATGTGAAATTCAAGGCAACATTGTCATTGATGGTAAAATGTGACAGATTCTGTGTTGTCCATCCTAGAGACATTTGAAGGACAAAGATCTTTTTAATGTCTAGCTCAGGGGTGTCAAACATACGGCCCACGGGCCATATCCGGCTCACCAGGTGGTTAATTCCACCCCACTCATGAAGAGTAAAAATCATAAGGATGTTTAAAAAAGAAAGCAAGTTTCTCGTCAATTCCTGTGGCGAGTTATGATTTTTTAAAGAAATAACCGAAATGCGCAATTCTGCCACTAGGGAGAGCAAAGGAAAAGCAGAACAGGTGAAACATACGGTGGCCCAGAAG
Source organism: Oryzias sinensis (assembly GCA_037389245.1). Lineage (NCBI taxonomy): Eukaryota > Metazoa > Chordata > Actinopteri > Beloniformes > Adrianichthyidae > Oryzias > Oryzias sinensis. Next base: position 37,244 of record JAUDJI010000055.1, on the reverse strand, counting down.
GCTCACAACACAACACATTAACTTTGCACACAACACATTAACTTTACACACAACACATTAACTTAACACACAACACAATAACTCACAACACAACACATTAACTCACATCACAACACATTAACTCACATCACAACACATTAAGTCACAACACAACACATTAACTCACAACACAACACAATAACTCACATCACAACACATTAACTCACATCACAACACATTAACTCACAACACATTAACTCACATCACAACACATTAAGTCACAACACAACACATTAACTCACAACACATTAACTCACAACCCAATAACTCACAACACAACACATTAACTCACAACACATTAACTCACAACACAACACATTAACTCACATCACAACACATTAACTCAGATCACAACACATTAACTCACAACACAACACATTAACTCACAACACAACACATTAACTCACAACACATTAACTCACAACACAACACATTGACTCACAACACAACACATTAACTTACAACACAACACATTAACTCATGGCCCAGAAGGGTCACAACACAACACGTTAACTTACCTCACAACACTAACTCACAACGGAAGTAAAGCAGCAATTGAGGTGCTTTTATTCTGAAATTTCCACTGGGCTGAGTGGCTAACTACCAAACAGAAAGTAATGTCACAGTGAGCTGTGGAGGGAGCATGATTTTTCTACAAGAGAACCTAGCAGCAGCGTTGCCAGATTGGGCGGTTTTGGTTCTAAATTTGCGGGTAAAAATGGCTTTAGCCGGGTTTTCATAATTTGGGCGGTTTTAGGGTTGGTTCGGAGTTTTTTCCCCCCTCATGAATATATATTAGCGGACTACGTTAGGCCGTGTGGCTGTGAACTTCTATGTACTGAAGCTCAGTAAACGCACCAGGCAGAGACGCTTAACGGGCTCTGTCATCTAACCTGTTGTTGGGGTGTGCAACGCCCCGCCTCTTAGAAATTGTGTTCTTTAAAGCCTGACACTGCGGCTGCGTGTGGGAGGAGCCACCAGCTAAAGTTATGGTCTGATCGCTACCTGGATTGGTGTCTGTGTTTATCAATCCTTTTATTATTAGTCTGAAGTATCTTTTATTTTGAAAAATCATCGGCTCGGGTGCTAAATCAGTCCAGTAGGGGGAAAAACTCAACGAAAGCTGTGTATACTTCTTTCTCCTGATCTAATAAAAGGAGGACAGTATTGAATATTTCTTCAGCGGACCGGCCTTCTTTCATTCATTGTGTGTGTATGCACGCGGGCGTGTGTGTGTGAGGGGAGGGAGCGGAAGAAAGGAGAGGAGCGCAGCAACAGAGAGGGGTGGGAGGGAGGAGTGTGCGTTCATATTGTGTGTGTTCAGAGGAAGCAGAATCGTAATAAAGAGAAAGTTTCTGGCAACACTGCTGCTAGCTTCTCTTGTAGCAATAACATGCTCCCTCCACAGCTCACTGTGACATTACTTTCTGTTAGGTGGTTAGCCACTCAGCCCAGTGGACATTTCAGAATAAAAGCACTTCAATTGCTGCTTTACTTCTGTTGTGAGTTAAAGTGTTGTGAGGTAAGTTAATGTGTTGTGTTGTGAGTTAATGTGTTGTGATGTGAGTTAATGTGTTGTGTTGTGAGTTAATGTTTTGTGATGTGAGTTAATGTGTTGTGTTGTGAGTTAATGTGTTGTGATGTGAGTTAATGTGTTGTGATGTGAGTTATTTTGTTGTGTGTTAAGTTAATGTTTTGTGTGTTAAGTTAATGTGTTGTGTGTAAAGTTAATGTGTTGTGTTTTAAGTTAATGTGTTGTGTGTTAAGTTAATGTGTTGTGTTTTAAGTTAATGTTTTGTGTGTTAAGTTAATGTGTTGTGTGTAAAGTTAATGTTTTGTGTGTTAAGTTAATGTGTTGTGTTGTGACCCTTCTGGGCCACCGTAGAAACAGCATATATTTGCACCTGCTAAAAGCGAAACATAACAGCTCTGCGTCTGGGTAAAATGCACTCTGGATCCCTATGAGCATAATCGCTATTATTTTGCTATAAAGATGATCAGTAGTGACACCATAATGACCAAAATGTTGTCAAAAAGTGAAGTGGAGTGAAGAGCTTTCCAGGAAAGGACTTTTTTTTCCCACAAAGCTGAATTCAAAACCTGAATGCTTGGTATGTCATCAACAGGTAACAGTGTTCAAAGAATACAACATTCAGCACCACAATGAGACTCCCCATAAAGAAAAGTTTCACCATTTGCAGTTGAGAAAAGACAAGATTTACCAATATTAGCTGGACGGAAAAACAACCGTCTGCATTCACTGCAGCCGTGACTTCAGTGATGGATTAGTGACAGCTACTTTTTTGTAAAAACATTGGTGCAAACATCCAAACCCTTTTCTGAGGTAAACTTGTGCCCTAAAAAGCAGTGGACCTTTGCCAACATGAGTCTGTCAAGGATTACGATTCCAGATCCAACATCTCTGAGGAGACTTGGACGCCAAATGAAGGAATCCAGTCATTTATTGTATTTTCAGTTGCTATTTATGAAAACACCAACATCACAGATATATACAGCTGTGGATATTTATTAGAGATGTTAAAGAGACCGTCACAGCTGAGTTTCTTAAGTTGATGACACAACAACAGCTGATGACATAGTCAGCTCTCAAGTTACTGTGCTGGATGATGCTGGAGTAAACTGGTCACGTGATGATAGTCTGGTTACTGATGGCGCCCCTTTAAAGGTCAGGAAGAAGGCATGTGTTGCCACAAAATTCAAGCAGAAACCAGGAAAAGACCCGTGGACAGCTATCGTGTTTTGCACACTTGAATGACAGTAAATGTGTTTTTGCAGGATTTTAATCCTGATATGATGGACGGGTGAAGTTTCAGGAGAGTAAGGAGGTTAAATTCCTATGTTCACAAATGTTATCAGGTTTAATTTAGTTTAATTTTTAATGGTTTGGTTATTTACATTTAAGGCACAGTGTTTCGTTTTTTTTTTTTTTTTTTTGTAGCTCCTTTTGAGTTTATTATTGGGATTGCTTCAGTATGAGAGATCAAATATTCAGTCTGTATAAAATTGAATAGACAAACTTTTTTTGAAGTGAAATTAATTTTATTTGAGATCCATTGGCCCCAAGTGATTAGGCTACTGGTTGAGGCATTTTTTTTCCAACTGAGTAAAAAAACAAAAATAAAGCTGTTATTTTGCCTTTACGTTATTGGTCTGGTCCACTTGAGATCAGACGGGCTGAATGTGGCCCCTGAACAGAAATGAGTTTGACACCCCTGATCTAGCTGTTGTAATAAACTGTAGAATAACGTCAATCCACCTATGTTCTGAATTTCTGTTGTTCCAGTTATCAACTGGTCTTGCCCAATATGCCTGCCCAATAGTATAGAACATTTAGGCAATGTGACCGGAAGCTCTGTGTTAAGGTGAACATGATCACTTTATAATAGACACCCAGCAGCCAATTAGAATCAAGCATTCATCTGGACAATGTTATAACAAAATAAAAAGAAAGTTAAAAATTCACGAATGTTGTTGTGTTGGTTATGCTGATGGAAACACAGATGAAGCAATAGTTTCCCAACGTTGTTTCGGCTTGTTGTTGCCGATGGTTCCTAATTGCTTTGGAGTCCATAGTGTGGAATTCTCAATTTTTTTTCAACTTTTTGCTTCACATGGGATCCTGTTGCTGAAAAACATGAAACAGGAGAAATGAAAGATCATGAAGTTTAACTGAAACATGAACAAAAACATTTCTTAACTTCCATTAAAACATGAATCCACCCATCCATCCATCCATCCATCCATCCATCCATCCTCAGAACCTGTTGTATCCCTAGGCACTTTAATGTTTGGAGTTGGGTCATCTAGACCCACTAGACAGTGCTCTGAACCTTTTTTCTCCAATGATTTGTGATCTTCACTGGAGTCCATGGATTACATGAAATCTTTCCACCTTTATCCACCTTTGTCATGGTAGAGAGAACACGTCAATGGAAGGGGGGGGGGGGGTCATAGGATAGAACAAGGGTTACGAGTCACAGGGTTGCTTGAGTCAAACCAGCTGCTGTTGGGCAGAGTACACCCTGAACAGATCACCACAGCCACACTCAAGTTAACAACACGCACACACACCCACAAACACACACACACACACACACACATGGATGTAAATTCCTCAGCTGGGATGTTCATCTCTGAGCTCATTTCTAAATGTCAGACAGACTCTGCACACAATAAAGAAACTAATCATCTTCTTGTTGCTCTTCATCAACTGACCTTCATGTCATCCTCACACAGAGCAGTCCTAAATGTACAAACTCTCACCTCCTTAACTTTATTTTGAAAATCACTGATCTACAACAACTTCCTGCACAACTAAACAACAACAGAATTTGAGGAACTTTACCGTTTCTTCTTCTGTGGCAAATCACCAGGACGATTACAACAGCAGCGATCACAACAAGTGAGGCCACTGCGACGATGCTGCTGATGATGATGATGATGATTACAAGAGAATTGTCTGAAACAAAAAACAGTTATTTAGTTCAAAAAGGAGATTTTTTTTCTTTGTGTAAAACATGAAAGAACATTTAGAGGAAAGTTGACAGAAAATCTTCTGCAGCTAAACGTTGCCGTCTTTGGTAACTTCTTACTCAGCATCATGTTTTCATGTGAACTCAATCTAAATGTTGCTGCAAGTTTCAAAGTAAAACACAATCACAAAGACGGGACGAGTTCTGACAGACTTCATGTTGATCACGTTTGGATGTCTGGAACATGGGAGCAATTTCTCTGATCTGTGACAGAAAAACTAGTTTCTCACTTGATTCCTCAGCTGGACTCAGAGAGACTTGAGTGATGTTGGTCTCCTCATCCTTGCTGACTTCACATGTGTATGTTCCCTCATGATCTGCAGATAAGTGCTGCAGTGTGAGTCTGCCTGACTCTGAGACATCCTTCACATGCTGCTTCCACTCCGCTGACACTCTCTGCTCATCATCCTCTTTCTTGGTCACAATCATCTGATTCTGATTGAAGCTCCAAACCAGACTGAAGCCTTTGAGGGAGGAGTCTGAGGCAGAGCAGGAGATGGTTGCTTCTCCAGAGATGATCTTCACTGAAGCTGGACAATAGAAACACAGAAACAGTTCATCAGGAAATAAAACATCCAGTCCAAATGTCTGACAGCCTGAAGCAAAGACACTGAGATGTTTGCACACAGCCTCCTGCCTCCATATTGACATGAATGACACTTTGAAAGACTTGAAAGAAATCATTTCAGAGCTGAATCCTCCATAGTCTGCTGGATCCTGGAGGATCCTGTAGGTCTGCATGCAGAAACAGTCCCACAGTGACAAAGAACATCAAGGTCTTTGATTCTGGAAAGTTCTGCCATGATCAGACAGAGATGTCTCCAGATGAACTGGAACACTCACGTTCTCTCCTCCATGAAGCTCTCCTCTGGTTTGATGGAGTGCTGATGGTGCAGATGTAGTCCAGGTCATCTTCACCGTCTGAAAGAGTCAGAGAGCTGCTGATGTTGGAAAGAAGTTCTTCAGTCTTCTGGACTCTGGTTGTGTTCTGGAAGGTTCTGCTGGATGGAGGACTGATGGACCAGCTGAGATCAGGTTCAGGATAGATCCCATCTGAGCTGCAGATGATCTGGTTTTCCATCTGGTTCATGTTGATCTTCTGAGGTGGAGCTGCAACAAGTGGAAAAAGTAGAACTTCAGCTTCCAGCAGTGTAGAATCAGTGTTTGTGTGGAAAAGTCAATCCTCTCTTCCTGCTGCTAGAATTCCAGCTTTAAGCAGGTTCAGGATGAACTGATCCTCAGCAGGTGTGTCCTCCTCTAATCCACACTCTCACTAATCTGCAGCTCTGCTTGAAATCTTTCTTCATTTCCTTCAACATTGGAGCTGAACCTCCTTCAATTCTGCAGAATCTCTCACTTGTTGTTCATTTCTTTTGGGACATTTTCAGCCTTAATGACAGATTTCTCTGAAGGTTTTTGGGGGATAGATTTCCAGCTGTAAAGTCAACAAATGTCTGCATTTTCCCATTTCCTGTCCTTCCTTCATCTCTTCTGGTTCAGCTTTCAGAGAATCCACATCTTTCTGCTCTTGCAGTCGTTTCTGCTTCAACAAAGAAAACCTTTTAGTGACTCCAAGATTTGGAGGATTTCAAGAAGCTTTTAGTTTCAGAGACACAGAACATTTGTTCATCAGAGAATGGGACAGATTCAGGAGAATCAGGAACTTTGGATCATGAACTACTGTCTAAACTCTGAATTCAAGTTCATTTCATGACTTACTGTGGAACATTCAGCTTTAAGAATGTCTGATGGACTGAATGGGAGAAACTGAGCTAAAACATTTGGATTTTCTCCAGTTTTCTGGGTTTGTTTCTCGTACCGTAAACATTCATGTTGATGTAGAATTCTGCTGTTTCAGTGATGGTGCTGGTATAACATTTATATCTTCCTTCATCCTGAACCATCACTCCTGTCAGCTGCAGGGAGGCGTTTCCTTTGGAGAACTGATCCTGGAACAGAGACGTTCTTCCTCCAAACCTCTGCGTCTGGTGTCCCCATTGGTCTTTGTTGTTATAGTAGGAGTGAACTCCAGTCCGTGTTAGTGTCAGCTTAAACCAGTGAATAACTAGAGCATCTCCAGGTGTAAACCTGCAGGGTAAAATGCAGCTCTTTCCAAGCTGACAGGAGACCTCTGCATCTGTGAGCATCAGGAGACAGATGTGTAAATGTTGAGCTGCACACAAACACTTTTTCTCATAGGATAAGATTTAATGAAGGACATTCTTCACTTTCAGTTTGTTTTACTTTTTCTTTGAAAAAGAGATCTGCGATTAAAAACTTTATTGGTTGTATTAGGACAGATTCAGGTTTGAACAGCCTATATAATCATATCATTTATTTTGTTGTAAATCTGAAAAAAGGAGGCACATTTCAATCTTTTCATGGTTTTTGATACTTTTGTCAAATAATAAATTTACTGAAGATAATAACGGCCACGTCTGTTCATATTTTTTACAACTTGTTTTCTTTATATAGAGACTTAATTTGTTTCGACAAGAAAACCAAAAAAAAATTAGGACATCAGAATACAATTTCTTATTTGGATATCAATACACGTACCTAAATGACAAACAGGATCATCGCTAACTGGTGAGCTCATGAGTTAACTCTCTAGATCAGGGGTGTCAAACTCATTTTGGTTTGGGGGCCACATTCAGCCTGTCTGATCTCAAGTAACGTAAAAGCAAAATAACAGCTTTGTTTTAGTTTTTTTACTCAGTTAGAAAAAATGCCTCAACCAGTAGCCTAATCATTGGGGCCAAGGGATCTCAAATAAAATTAATTTCACTTCCAAAAAAAGTTGGTCTATTCAATTTTATACAGACTGAATATTTGACATCTAATACTGAAGCAATCCCAATAATAAACTCAAGATGGGCTACAGAAAAAAAAACGAAACACAGTGCCTTAAATGTAAATAACAAACCATTACAAATTAAACTAAATTAAACCTGATAACATTTGTGAACATTTAACCTCCTTTCTCTCCTGAAACTTCACCCGTCAATCAATATCAGGATTAAAATCCTGTGCAGAAACACATTTACTGTCATTCAAGTGTGCAAAACATGATGAATGTCCACGAGTCTTTTCCTGGTTTCTGCTTGAATTTTGTGGCAACACCTGCCTTCTTCCTGACCTTTGATGGGCGCCATCAGTGAGCAGACTGTCATCACGTGACCAGTTTACTCCAGCATCATCCAGCACAGTAACTAGAGAGCTGAATATGTCATCAGCTGTTGTTGTGTCCATCAACTTAAGAAACTCAGCTGTGAGTTCAGAGCTTCAGTTACTTTACATAACTTTGAAAAAGATACTGCTCTTTATTTTATCAGAAACATTAAAAACACTTCGACCACACAAGAATCTGCAGAGATCCTCTATGGTGACAGGCATCCCACTGATTACTTGGTTCTGATCAAACTCGTGGAAATTGTACGAAAGTTGTTGATCAGAAACAAACTTTTATATTAACCATTTGTCATTTGAGAAGTAATAAGAAAAAATATATTTCCAATGACAAACTAGTTTTTCCTTTTTTTAAGAGACCTAATGAATAATTATCTTGAAAAAAAAGACCTGAAAAAATCTTTGCACACATGGCGGTTCTTGTCTTCCAGTTAAACTAAAGGTGTTTGATTTTTATTTGAATGCAAATAATAAATAAACAGAATTCAAAGATTTAAACTTGTTGCATCCCAGTCTTTTCTTCAGGAGAAGATTGAGCTTAATAAGATTTAGAAAAAAAAAGTTATAGAATTATATGTTTATGCCATGGTCCGGGTTAATACTCGATTCTAATTGGCTGCTGGGTGTGCATTAAAAAGTGATAACCCACAGTAAGATGCTCACCGGAAAAAGAAGCTTTGGTCACATATTTTAAATGTCTATCACTGCGCTGGCCTCTTTAAAACAACTTTAGCTTTATCATCTGGACAAAAACAGCAGGTTTCTGCCGGCTCACCTGTAACCATGACAACATGCAACACTATGTCTCAAATAGTCAGTTTTTTTGTAAAAAAAAAAAAAATAAGTGATTTAAACAACAAAAAATTACACGAATTAAAGCCGTTGTATGGCCCCCGCCCCCGTCGCCCGCCTCTAGGCACCACCGCCGTGCTATCGCTGCCCACCTCTATGCAGTGCCACCGCCCAACTTTTATCAAAGCTAGTAAAAGCTGCATATATTAATTATGCTAACTATGATAATTATGTTAATGTGGCTAAAAGTGCTATCATTGCGATCAACTGACTCAGATAATCACATTGCTTAAGACGCTAAACATGCTAAGAATGCTAGATTTGCTATTTTGGTTAAAATGATCTAGCATTGCGATCAGCATCATCAATTGACTCAGAAAAACACATTGCTCCATTGGTATAAGCTACATGTGATGAGTTGATAGAAAATCCACTTTTTCAAAATGGTGGCTTTTCTGTTCATTTTATCTCCATAGCAACCATTTTATGTTAGAGATCGACGTCAGTTTCAGACAAGTCGGAAAAGTAAACTTTTGGATGTCCTTAGCAACAGAGGTTTTTTGCTAACCACGCCCACAGTCCTCATACGTCCATTTGCAGTGTTTTTCAATATCTTCAGTTTCAGCCATGGATGCATGCATTCAAATTTCACAGCATTCCATTGAAAAACATATGAGTTATAACAGTACAGTGATCCCTCGCTATAACGCGGTTTACTTTTCACGGTTTCGCTACTTCACGGATTTGCATCGTGCATTGTGTTCTGCATTCTGATTGGCTAAAAAGTTACTCCGCTTATTCTCTACCTGTGCGTCAATAACGTTGCAGTTTAATATGTACACGTACGTAAAACAGCTTGCCAAATTTACAACACGTAAGTGCAAATTTTCTTGCAATTTCGAGTCTCTCTAAAACCCATAGAAAAAAGAGCGACAACTGCCTATCACTGTATTCTTCTCCTGAACAAACACAGCTGCACCGCGGGCTTCAAAAGAAGAAAACAGGGCATGGCAGAGTCAGGATGCAGAGCATCAGTCAAGAGCTGGGAAATACACCTAAGTCAATATTTGTGCCACTGTACTTTTATTTTTATTTATTAACATTTTAAATTCTCTCCCGTTTAATTCAATTACTCTCGGGTCGCGGTGGGCGGGGCTAATCTCCGTGATTTGAAGCCTTCTGTTCACATTGATTAAAATTATTATTTGACAGTACAGTACAGACGATATTTGTTGAAAAAACATATTTTTATTTGTGAATGTTTCAATGTATAATAGAGTATTTAATTGTATAATAATTATTAAAAAAATAGAGGTTTCTACTTCACGGATTTTACCTCTCACGGGTTCTTTCTGGAAGGAAACCCCCGTGAAAAACAAGGGTTTACTGTGTGCCACTTTTGCAAGGTCTCCACGAGGACGAGTTTTTGATTGTATCTGGTACTACAGGTGCTTTTTTTTAAGATTCAAGATGGCGGCTTCTTCCCAAAGAAAAAGGTCAACGAAACTTCTTTGGTGCTTGCAGACTCAAGCTAACGGCATGTTTGTGTGTTTTGGTGAAATTCGCATAAACCAAAGTGTCGTTTTCCCATATTGTCAAAAAAGTTGTCGAAAGAGTTGCCACGAAAAGGCCACTAAGCCGTAGGTCGTGTGGCCGTCCCATGATAATTTCAAAACTTCCTTGGGATATCCCCAACACGTGTGTTATGGTTTCATAACTGAATTTTGAAATATTTATGGCCTGCAGTAGCAGTCACTGAATGCAAGGACCATATTGTATTTGCAGTTGGAAAGATTTTGGCGCCTTTCAGCAAAAATCTGACCCCCGACGCAAACTCGAACAGTCACCAAAATGTGAAAACAACTTGGATGAATTGCAAATGAATTTTCTATAAAATCAACATCACCCCCCTGAAGACGATGACATCACGGCAAGCGGTCACTTAAAAAAAATGAAAGGGCCGAAAATCGCATGTGGGGTCGGAAAAAAATTATTTCAAAATACAGTTACGAAACCAAAACACAAGTGTTGGGGATATCCCAAGAAAGTTTTGAAATCATCATTGGATGGCCAAACCACCTGTGGCTTGGTGGCCATTTTGTGGTGAACCCTAAGAATTGGCGATTTCTATGTTTGTCCACAATATGGGAAAACAACACTTTTGTTTGAGCGATGTTCACGAAATTGCACACACTTGCTGCCAGCTCCAGTTTACAAACACAAAAGAAGTGTCGCTGACCTTTGACCTTGGGAAAAGGCCGCCATCTTGCGTTTTGAAAAAAAAAGCACCTTTAGCCAGATACAAACAAAAACTCGTCCTAGGTATTTTTAGCGATCGTCTTGTAACTTCTGAGGCAGCCATAGCAAGGTACTGTGGACAAAATGTTGGAATTAGAAGTTGTAGATTTTACATGGCATGATCACCGCAAATTCGCATCCAATGGGATCTTAGCCAGCTCGCACAGTTCTTATCGGAATGTCGTGAAAATGAAATACACGATTGCCTGGCCCACGCTGAACAAAACACACGATGCGATCGATAAAGGAGTGTGGGCATGATAAGCAAAAAAAAGTCGCAAAAAATGTTCTGACTTGGCAAAAATGAAAAAATTCGGAATATTTTTGGGGGGAATTGACTAGCGAAACCAATATATCCTTGTCGGCAATGTCCAGAGGAAGTTTTGAAATCATTACGGGATGGCGAAACGACCCACGGTTTGGCCGCCATTCTGTGCCAAAATCTGCAATATCATATTTTTCAAGTTCTTCTACAACATAGGAAAAAAAATTTTTTTTTCAATTTTCACAAAATTTCAGAAATGTACCACTAGCTCAAGTCTATAACCACCTCTGGAGTTTCGTTGACCTTTGACCTCGGAAGAAGGCCGGCATCTTGAATTTTTTTAAAAAAAAAGCAACTTTAGCACCAGATACAAACGAATACTCGTCTTTAGAATTTTCCTCGAAAGTCTCGTAACTTTTCGGGCATCAACTGCAAGCTATCCATCCATCAATCTATCTTCCTCCGCTTATCCGGCACCGGGTCGCGGGGGTAGCAGTCTAAGCAAAGATGTCCAGTCTTCCCTCACCCTGGACACTTCCTCCAGCTCCTATAGGGGGACCCCAAGGCGTTCCCAGGCCAGCTGACAGACATAGTCTCTCCAGCGTATCCTGGGTCTTCCCTGGGGCCTCTGCCCAGTGGGACATGCCAGGAACACCTGTCCAGGGAGGCGTCTTAAGCGGTTCTACTCTGAGCTTTTCGCGGGTGAACGAGCTCCTACCCCTATCTCTCAGGGAGCGCCCTGCCACCCTACGGAGGAAGCACATTTCAGCCGCTTGTATTCTGGACCTGGCTCTTTGGGTTATGATCCAGAGCTCATGAAGATAGGTGAGTATTGGAACGAAGATCGACCGGTAAATTGAGAGCTTTGCTTTTTGGCTCAGCTCTCTCTTCACCACAACGGACCGATACAGCAACCGCATAACTACGGACGCTGCTCCGGTCCGCCTGTCAATCTCACGCTCCGGTCTTCCCTCACTCGTGAACAAGACCCCAAGATATTTAAACTCCTCCACCTGGGGCAGGGACGCTCCAACCAACCGAGAGATGACAAACTACCTTTCTCCAGTCGAGAACCATGGCCTCAGATTTAGCGGTGCTGACCCTCATCCCAGTTGTAAACCGCCCCAAAGCACACTGGAGGTCCCGGCTCGATGAAGCCAACAGGACAACATCCTCCGCAAAAAGCAGAGAGGAAATCCTGTCTTCCCCAAACCAGACCCCCTCTGGCCCCTGGCTGCGCCTAGAACTTCTGTCTATAAAAACTATGAACAGAACCGGTGATAAAGGGCAGCCCTGCCGGAGTCCAACGTGCACCCGGAACAGGTCTGACATACTGCCGTTTATGCGAACCAAGCTCTTACTCTGGTCATACAGTGACCGGACAGCCCTCAATAAAGCTCCCCAGACTCCATACTCCCAGAGCACCCTCCACAGGAAACCATGGGGGACGCGTTCGAACACCTTCTCCAAATCCACAAAACAAACCCTCCAGCACCCTAAAGAGGGTGTAGAACTGGTTCACTGTTCCACGACCAGGACAGAAATCGCACTGAGGTTCAATCAGACGGACTCTCCTCTCCAGTACCCTGGCATAGACTTCACCAGGGAAGCTGAACGGCAACCTACTCTGGAACAAATGTAGCAATTAGAATTTGTAGATTGTCAACGGCGTGCGCATGGCGACCTAGCAAATGTGGCACACTGTTATAACTCTTGTGTTTTCAATGGAATACTGTGAAAATTGAATGCATGCATCCATGGCTGGAACTGAACATAATGAAAAACACTGGATATGGACATATGAAGAATGTGGCCGTGGTTAGCAAAAATCCTCTGTGGCTAAGGACATCCAAAAGTTTACTTTTTCCGATTTGTCTGAAACTGACGTGGATCTGTTTGTTATCCCCTGGCAACCAAAACATAAAATGGTTGGTTAGGAGATCAAATCAACAGAAAAGAAGCCATTTTTAAAAGGGTGGATTTTCTATCAACTTATCACATGTAGCTTATACCAGTGGAGCAATGTGTTTTTTCTGAGTCAGTTGATGATGCTGATCACTAAGCTAACACTTTTACCCACTTTAGCATAATTAGCATAATTAGCATCTTAAGCAATGTATTTTTCTGAGTAAGTTGAAGATGCTGATTGCAATGCTAGCACTTTTAGCCACTTTAGTATAACTAGCATAGTTAGCATAGTTAGCATCTTAAGCAATTTGATTTTCTGAGTCAGTTGAAAATGGTGATCGCAATGCTAGCACTTTCAGCACGGGTAGCATAACTAGCATAGTTAGCATATGCAGCATCTACTAGCCTTCATCAAAGGTGGGTAGTGAATGCACCGGTGCTGCGTAACAGTGGGCAGCGATGGCACGGGGGTGGTGGGCGTGGAAGGCGGGTTGCGCCTGCAGGCCATACAACGCCGCTCGCAGCTTTAATTTATCTTTGGCCCCATAAGCGATTTTCGGCCCATTCATTTTTTTTTTTTTGCGGGATCGCTCGCCATGATTTCATCTTCTTTGGAGGGGGTGACGTTTACTTTTTCGAAAATTCATTTTCGATTTATCCTAGGTGTGTGCACATTTTGGTGACTCTTCGATTATGTGGCAGGGTCAAATTCTCGCTGAAAGGTGCAGAAATCTTTCCAACTGCTAAAACAATATGGTCCTTGCAGTCAGCGACTGCTGCTGCGGGCCATAATAGGATATGAGTAATAGCAGTGTGTCACTTTTGAGAGCTCGCAACATGGACGCCGTTCAAAATCTACAACTTCTAATTGCAATTTTCCCATGTTGTAGAAAAACTACCTTGTGCCCAGAGCCATGCCCGCCCAAAGTGTTCACGCTTTCTCAACCTGAGTCTGAATCTACATCAGAAAGGAGGGAGAAAAGGTGTTCATCCGACCGTCAATATCATCAGCCCCTGCCGGAATTTTACTTTGTCAAAAAGAAAGAAGATGGTCTGAAGTCGTGTATGGCCAAGCCCTTTGGTCTCTTTAACTCTCTGTGTTCCAGGGGTTTGACAATGATGTCTTCCAGGACATGCTGTACAATTCATTGTCATCTACACTGATGACATCCTGGTCTACTTGGACACGTTGGAGGAGCACGTGGTGATTTGATGTTTGATGTTTGATGATGTTTGCAGGTGTTACAGCGGGTGATTCAGCATAACCTTTATGACAAGAGAGAGAAATGTGAGATTCATATAACATCCATTTCTTTTCTGGGTTATGTGATTTGTGCAGGGGGCGTGGCGATGGACCAGCTTTAGCATAGTGGCGGTTCCTCTCAGCTCCCTGCTAAAAGGTGCTCCCAAACGCAGTGGATTCTGTCACAGATCTACCCGGTTAGCTATTGACTGTAAAGACTGATGCCTCATGGCAGCAGCCCCTCCTTCTGTGTCAGAACAAAAATATTAGAACGATATAGTCTCCAAAGACCGGAAAAGTTTCCACAAATGTGGCAGGCTGTTTGTGAGAAAAATACGTCTCAAGGAGGTTTTGAAAGTCGGTAAATAAACAGAGAACGTCACAGAGTTTAGAGGATTGGACTGAAAAGAAAAAAGCAAACAATGAGAGTCACTGTAACACTTGACCTTCTTTTCTATCAAACAGATAGGGTAACGGATAGAAATGTTTTCAACAATGCTCACATTGATAGATTAAATTTGTAGTGAAAAGGTGAGTTCAGATCAGTGATGTGCGGTCAGCTGAGGGAAGTGAGGCAGAGCTTCACCTGTCATAATTCTGATAAAATAGAAAAAGGTAAATTTAGTAAATATTATTTTCCACTGATCTGTGTTAAATATACATTTTCTGTCAAATTAAAACGTTTTACACAGTTTCTGAGGTTAAAATCGCCGAATTTGAGTGTTGTGCGATCACAGATTGAGCGGAAACTCCTGGTGAGGCTCTGAAGCGCTGACACCAGGACTCAATGTTAACAGAGACGTGCGCTGAAAACTCCGCTGCAGGCCCACAGAAAAAGCTTCAGGTGAGGCAAGCCTCACCAGCAGGGGGCAGACGTGAGACGTGACAGCTGCTTTGTAGCTACACTGCTGCTTCAGAAACAGACCAAGGATGTCTTTCTCCATTGAGAGGGAGACACTCATATAAAATTAAGGAAAATAAGGAAGACTTTCCAACAGATCATAGAGCTTTTTGTGGAGATGGATCGGAGAATGGACTCAAAAAGTAAGGCTAAACATGTTTTTCCATGTTTATTTTTTAAAAATAACTTGGGAATAAGTGAAAAAAATGTAAGGCAAGGCAAGGCAAGTTTATTTGCATAGCACAATTCGTACACAAAGTAATTCAAGGTGCTTCACAAAACAGAAAAATGCATTAAAATCACAATACATCATAGAAATAATCAACGTAAAATTTACTTTAAAAGAAAAGAAAAATTTTTAAAATTGATTTAAAAATAAAGGAAGGAAAGAAAAGTGCAGATAGGACCTTTCAGTCATATACACGGCTAAACAGAAATGTTTTAAGTCTAGATTTGAACATGAACACAGAAGAGGCCTGTCTTACGCCTTCAGGGAGGCTGTTCCAGATTTTAGCTGCAGAATATTGAAACGCTGATTCCCCTTGTTCAGTTCTGACTCTGGGAATCAACAGGAGGCCGGCCCCTGAGGTCCTCAGAGTACGAGATGGTTCATATGGCACTAACATGTCAGAGATGGACTTTGGTGCTCGGCCATGGAGAGACTTGGACACAAGCAGAGCTGCTTTGAAGTCTATTCTTTGAGTTACAGGGAGCCAGTGCAGAGACCTGAGCACAGGACTAATGTGATCATACTTCCTGGTTCTGGTCAGGACTCGAGCAGCAGCATTCTGGATGTACTGAAGCTGTTTTACAGCTCGTTTGGAGAGGCCGATGAGCAGGCCGTTACAGTAGTCTAACCTACTGGAGACAAATGCATGAATAAGTATCTCCAGGTCTGGCTTTGACACTATGTTTTTGATTTTGGCAATGTTTTTCAGATGGTAAAATGCCGCTTATGTTACTGACTTGATATGGCTGTTAAAGTTTAGGTCAGAGTCCATGATTACCCCTAGATTTCTGACTTGATTTGAGGGTTTAAGAGACAGAGAATGAAGGTAGCTGCTGACTCTTTCTCTTTGTTTCTGTGGGCCAAAAATAATAACTTCGGTCTTGTTTGAGTTTAGCTGGAGAAAGTTGTTCTGCATCCACGCACTGATCTGTTGGAGGCAGTGGCTGAGTGAATCCACTGGCCCATATTCACCTGCTGTCAGTGACACATAGATCTGAGTATCATCTGCATAGTTGTGATAAGATATGTTATTACTGCGTATTAACTGCCCTAGTGGCAGCATGTAGAGGTTGAACAGAAGGGGTCCCAGGATCGATCCCTGGGGCACACCACAAGTCAAGGCCATGTAGTCTGAGACACAACTCTCAATTTCAACAAAATATTTCCTGTCTTCTAGATAGGACTTGAGCCAACTTAGGGCAGATCCAGAGATGATGTAAGTAAAATCATTTATTTATGATCATTTTCACAGACAACATTTGATAACTGATTAAAGCACTAGAATTTGAAGTTGGAAAATTTCCAGAAATAATTACTGAGGATCAAATGTGTGCTGAACACATCTGTATACTTTCATTTGTTCACAGTATGAATAATTTATATACAACAAGACTGTTCTATCTATCCATCTTTGAAGAAATATTCTCTGTAGGACAAATATGATCTTGAATGTATTTTATAAGCTGTTAGCTGCTGTTGGATGAAAGGTGAAATATTTAGTTCTTTCATTGTAAATCCGACTCCAGAGGATTCAGTGCCTCACCAGCCATCAACCTCACCGCACGTCACTGGTTCAGATAAAGACTCAGCCAGAACAAGAAATAAAACAGACTTTAGTTTTACTCACCTCCTCTGGTTAAAATACAAACATCCATCAGGAAAAACAAAACACTAAAAAGTTTGTTCATCATCAAAGTTTTCTGAAAACGAAAAACTCAATCTCAAATCCTGAAACCAACTTTTCTGATAGTCGGCTCTAGTAAAAACACTCGCTTTGTCTGAAGAACATTTCTCATCTACAAACTGAAAGTACATTAAACATCAGTAATGCGACAGTGGACTGATGTGAGCAACAAGAGACGACTTCCTGTTTCTGAGACGCTTTATTTTTGTTTCAGTTCTCTTCTTTTTTTTCAGACTTCAGACTTGTTTTTGAAGACACAGCAAACAGTCTCATGCTTGTGGCTGCGAACAGTAACTTTTGTCTTCCCCCCTCGGTTTCGCAGGACGGTGAGAACAGCACAGAGTTTGTCCAATCAAATGCAGCTTGAAGGCCTCCAGAATTGTTCCTGTTCTGAAAAAATCTCCTCTCACCTTAATGGACCTGTGGCTCTAAAGAGATTGGACATCTGGAAAACTGGTGTGAGAGGAACAATATCCTCCTAAACGTCAGCAAGACAAAGGAGTTGATAGTGGACTTCGCCACAAAGCAGAAGAGAAACTGCCAGACCCCCGTCATCGACAAGAGCCCAGTGGAGAGAGTGAACAGCTTCCGATACCTCGGTGTTCACATCACGCAGGACCTGTCATGGTCCTGTCACATCAACACCGTAGTGAAAAAGGCCAGGCAGCGTCTTTACCACCTTAGACGCCTGAGAGACTTTAGACTGCCCTCTGTGGTGCTTAGGAATTTTTACTCTTGCACCATAGAGAGCATCCTGACGGGAAACATCACAACCTGGTTCGGGAACAGCACCATGCGGGACAGACGAGCTCTCCAAAGGGTGGTGCGTTCAGCTGAGCGCATCATTCATACCGAGCTCCCTGACCTACACTCAATCTACAGCAGGCGGTGCTGGACCAGGGCCAGGAAGATAACAAAGGACCTCAGCCACCCCGACAACGGACTGTTCTCTCTGTTGAGGTCAGGAAAGCGATTCCGCTCTCTGAAGGCCAACACAGAGAGACTGAGGAGGAGCTTTTTCCCGCAGGCGATACAGTCTCTTAATCAGTAATCATGGACACTTTACACACAAGCCACTTTCACATATGTCACTTTTAGAGCATATTTGCACACATTCGGACATTCTGTTTTTATGTTTTTATATTTCTATATTTTTATATTTTATATCTATTTTCCTATTGATATTCTTTCTTGTTTGAGGTCGCGGGCGGTCGCCTAAGCATTTCACTGCACATTGTACGCTGTATGATTGTGTGTGTGACAAATAAAATTTGAATTTGAATAAAACTGGAAATCATAAAGACCCTGGAGTTTGAAACTGGATCTGGATCAACGTGATCATAAACACATGAAAAATAGAACCAAACACTGGATCTGACGCAGATCGATCAGTATCAGATCCTGCACTGAGCTGAGATCAGAATCATCTCTATGGCCTAGAATTTCAAATCTTTGGATCTGGATTAAAGTGATCCGGATTACCAAATTCCCTGATCGAAATCCACGGATCAAAAATTGTTATATTGGTATTTCAAAACGTTGCTGTATCAGATCAAATTTTCTTAGATCTGTTGGGATGGAGTTTTCCAGATCCATCCAGCTCACAGGATCAGAGACAAGAAAACCCGGAAAAGGGCGTAGCTTTCTCCAACAATGAGGAAGACTGCAGAACTTTAGCAACCAAACGTGAGACTAGTATATACCCCCCACCTTACACAGAATTGAGAAGGCCCTCAGGATAAGAGGCAAACTTGTTATCAGCTTAACCCTTGTGCTATCTTAGATTATCCCCCCCTTCCATTGACGTGTTCTCCCTACCATGACAAAGGTGGAAAAAGGTGGAAAGATTTCATGTAATCCATGGACACCAGTGAATCATTGAAGAAAAAAGGTTCAGCGCAGTGGCGGTTTTACCCTGAATTACTCCCCGGCGAGACCCTCCTCTGCCCCCCCCCCCCCCCCATTTATTGTAACTGAAACTAAGAAATTGATATAAAAAAAAGATATTTATCAGAATTCTGCACTGCATTATAACAGTTATCGGAACATAAAAATTAAAAGACTATTACCATGGCAAAAAATACAGTAGGAAATATTTAATCAAACACAAATAAATAATCTAAAATAAATATTATAAACTACAAATCACACTAATAACACACTAGAATAAATGTAACTGCAGCACTAAGAACAGAAAACACTAACTAAAACCTAACCTTTGTGGCCCTCCTTGATGCAAGCTTGTCAATAACGTCATCATATGAAATCTGCTCCCCTACTGAATGATTGATACTAACAACAGCAGGTTAGTGAGATGCTCCTGAGACTTTGGTGATCTCAGGTATGACTTGATCAACTGAACTAATATACAACAGTAAAACACAACAACTTTGTGATACAGCAGAGCAGACAGACATACGAATCATAACTAATGTTACAAGTTAAGGCAGAGCAAACATTTAAGAAGAAAATCTTAAAAATGACGTTATTTACAATATTTGGGCCTACTTCAGTTTTGGTCATGATAGACCAAACAAGAGATTTTTCCTCTGCAAAGTTGTTGTTGTTGGAGGGCAGGTAGCATTTGAATTTAGAAAACGTGCATCTATGCGATATTACCCTTTTCTTTGTCTCTTTTCTCCTCTTCTTTTCTTTTCTTTCTAAATTGGGCACCAGCTTTGACCTTTTTTCTCCATATTTCAGATGTTTTTTGCATTTAGCATAAATGTCCTCACAAAGGCATCAAGTCTGTCGACTAAACCAGCTGTCACCTTAGTGAAAACATTGTTTTGTTTTCCCATTTTTTATTTGGGCATTTCACACAAAAATAACCAAAAAAGCATGATTTTTTATACCTTTTTTATACCCGCAGCCCCCCCCCTCGTCACACATTTCCAGCAGGAGCGCGTGCAGCTGCACCAAGGGGCGCCAATTCGCTACATGGCGGCGCAGTTTTTATTTTTTCATCAAGCACTGAGCCCTGGCCTGTGACCGTCGCCCCCCTGGAAGAAGATCCAGGCAGGTTTTGCGCATGCGTTTTGCACTCCATGCTCACCTCTCAACCTGCACCCTTCACCCCGCGCCCCCTCCCTTCTCCTTCTTCACCCTGCGCCCCCTCCCTTCTCCTTCTCACACACATTTGCGTCTACTTCTCAAAGACAGGAGGGACCGTAGCTGCGGGGCGGGGGCACCGCCAGGTTTCAGGCTGTTACAAACTCTGTGATATAAAAAAACCAATAGTGGTGCATAAAGTATTTTACCAGTGTGACAGACAGGGCTGTGGGTGGTGGTTTGTCCCTCATGGTGTTCCATGGTTAAGCATTCATGGCCAGCACCTGTCTGTTGAGCTGTGATTGGCTCACAAGGCTGATAAATAGCAGCAGTGGGAGTTCCATCTAGATGCTGGTTTCCTGGTTTGGCCTTGGTAGGTGAGCTTGACATGTGGACCGTTTTTACTAAAGTTTTTAATGATTTGAGTCCTTTTACTAAAGTTTTTAGCATTTGAGTTTGCAACATTTTAAATTCTATTTATATTAACAGGTGGTGGCATGAGTTCTGACCCTGGGGCATGAGAGGTAATATAAGGGTTTGTAAAACATGTTTGTCCCAGGGGAGAACTAACTTATTTTTCTTTTTCCAGCAGAGTTGCCACTGCTG
Organism: Oryzias sinensis; assembly: GCA_037389245.1. NCBI lineage: Eukaryota > Metazoa > Chordata > Actinopteri > Beloniformes > Adrianichthyidae > Oryzias > Oryzias sinensis. The sequence continues at coordinate 16,486 of JAUDJI010000055.1, read as the reverse complement.
TTTTGCTTGTAGTGTTTTTAGTCATTTTTTTTAATGTTTTAATCAAGCTTGACACCCTTGCTTGTATCCATTTTTAAACTGTTGTGCTCATTTTTAGTATCTTGGTGTCTGGACCTGGCTGAGGGTGGCTGCCTCCTCCTTTTATCCTTATGGTAGCTGGTGGGTGCCATATATAGTATTGTGTAACGGGGACCCCCCTGTTTTTCAGCCCATAAATTAGTGGTGACCTGCTCAGGTGCACCTCTTCTGTTTTGTATTTTCTTTTAATCACTGTTTGGGTTGTGGTGTGTTTTTGTGTGCATTTGGGCCCTGAGCAGGTACTCCTGGTTAGAGTTGGATCAGGTATCTCCCTTGGTGGTGTTTGTGGCTACCCGCCAGTGCAGTGGGGCTGAGGCGATCCTGGAGGCAGCCGCCCTCATGCAGTGTTGGAGTGCGGTCCAACTGTCCGAGCCTATTTTAACTTTCTTTTTTATGGAACTTGTGTCAAGTTTTTAATAAATTATATGTTTTTAACCTATCAAATCCAGTCTCCATTTGGGTTACAAATGTAAGAGGGTGTTCGGTCACACCAGGGCTGAGCCGGGCGATCGCCCATATGGCCCGTGCCTAAAACTGCTACTGGTTCAGCGCACTGTCTAGTGGGTCTAGATGACCCAACTCCCAATGTTAAAGTGCCTAAGATAGCACAAGATTACAAAACTAAGTCCGGGACAGTTTTTCTAAACTAGTTCTGCTGTGGAACCATCCTGGATGAATGAGAGTCTACAGATTTACTTGGTAGTTCTGAATTTGTTCGAAAAAGCTATTTCAGTCCTTATCGAGACTGTAAATGACCTCTAGATTCAGCGTATTGTAGTTTTATTTTTGTAATTCTCCCGTTTTGGGTAACATGGTTGTGGCTTTTATTTTGAAGGACTCACTAAACCGGAAATCGTCAGGCAAGCGAACGTGAAGGCTGCATGTGCTTCGTATCAGCCAAAACGGTTATAAAAGTGTTAAAAGTTTAAAGGAAACGAAAGTTTACAGTATCCCATAGCACCTGGTTGAGGGAACAAGGTTTATAATTTTTTTATGTTTTGGCGATTTAGTTCTGTGTTTTCACATAATTTTACATTGTCAGCACATTTTATTTGCCCACTAGGTGGCACTGTAATGTCAAGTTAATGCTGAGTCAGTTTGAAATGAATGCTAATATTAGGATTTATTTTATGTTTATACAGAAGGAAACGTAATTTTATTGTTAAATGATTTTGTTGAAAATACAGTTACATTTTATTTGCATCAGAGGTTAAAAATCTTAAGGTAATTAATGGTTTAAAGTGTTGAAAGTAATGAATAAAACAAAGGGTTGAAATGGTGAATGCAACGGTAAGATATGTAAAATATATTTGTATTTTTTTTGAAGCTCTTACAGTGTGTTCACACACACGGCGAAATAAAGGGTTGTGATCCATCAGTTTGAGAGACCATCTTTTCAACTGGGGATGCTACAGTAAGAGCTTGTTCTGAAGCCCAAGCTTCAGCCACGAGGTCCCAGAAAGAGCCGCTCCAGCACGGTTTCACCACTGCGACTCAACCCAAGGTTACCTGGGATTTGATGGTCTACACACCACCATTTACAACATGGAGGCATCTAAAGAAAGTTCAGAGTGTAGCAAATTGATTTTTTTCTTAAATGAACATTCTCAAAACTTCAGTGATTATTTAATTTTGAAATTATTTTATTTTGAGTTAGCACAGTATGTAAATAAATATTTTGTTCTTCAATTCTTCAATTATTTTATAAGAAAATTTTTTCCACGCGGTTACCTGTTGGGACACACCCTGCCTTCACCATGCGGCCTCTGCCCCTCCCTTACCAGTTGGAGTGAGCAGTCTGAGCTGGTGAGTCGCGTTTTCTGCAGTCTCCCAATATTTTTAGTTAGCTGTTAAAATAAACGGGTATTAGTTTCTTAAATATGTTTAAAAATGGATGCAGTTGACAAGAAACTGCTCTAGAATAATTTACATTTACTTTTAACTATATTTTTATGTGGTTTTTGGTGCCGGTTTTGATCGCGCTCTTTTTCCTTTGATCAGGGAGCTGCAGTTGTGATGTCCACTGATACTATTTTCTTTTGCGCTGTTTTAAAGGTTGGTTCCGCCATTTTGTCTTATTCTGTTTAACAATGTTTTATTTTCAATGCTGTATTTACCAAATATGTGTTTTCTTTTTGTTTTATCACTGTTTGGCATTGTGTCTGAGTATATTTTATTCTGAAAATTGTACATTTATTAAACTTTTTGAATGAATGTAAACAACCAGTTGGAGTGAGCGGTCTGAGCTGGGAGCTGCAGTAGTGATGTCCACTGATGCTATTTTCTTTTGCGCTGTTTTAAAGAATTAAAGACACAGTGACCAGAGTCGAGTCTCCCCCTCATTGTGCATCGGCAACCGAACTGAACCTGCTACATAAAACTGGTGCCGTGACCCGGATCCCTTGATCAGCCGCCGCCGATTGCCGAGGTTCTGCTGTGTGCTCGTGACACCCGGAGTTCAAGTTGGTTGACAAGTGGGTCTGTGGACTTCAGTCGTGGTCGCCATTTTAACAAGTCATTTTGAGTAGACATAAAGTTTGAGCTACATAACCTTTTGTGAATAGTATTAAGACAAGAGATATTTTGTTTGTGATTTGTGAATTTTATTTCGGTTCACCATATTTTATTATACATTTTATATTTAGTTTTGATCTTTAAGTTATGGCAGATGGCAGCCAGGAAACGTTTGTGTTTTCACCTGCTGTTGGGAGGGGAAGAGGTTTATTTAGTCTTGGGAAAACATCTGTCAGTGACACTCCAGGGGCTATAACTAACTAACTTCAGGAGTGGATTGAAATTGTGGAAACATACATGTACAAAAGAAACCTCCCCCAGAGTGAACAAGCAGAGGAGGTTTTAAGCCATCTTCTTGGCAGAGCAAAGAACATTGTGAAAGTGGGTTAAAAAGTAGCTCCGCTAGCAGCACCCCAGTGACACCAGAGACAATATACATAATTTTGAGACGCTACTTCAGTGAGACTCCAGGTTCTTGTCTACCATTGGCTGTTTTTACGCCACTCGGCCAACAGTAAAAGAAAGACCAGTAGACTACTGGGTCAGGCTAAATACAGCTGCTGAAGTGGCCGACAGACACCTAAAATGCCAAGGCGGTAGGATGGATAACATGGACTCAGAAATTGCCATGATGTTTATCAGAAATTGTCTAGATCCCAACCTTGCTTGTGTGTTCAAGTGTAAGCCCATAAGTAAATGGTCTCTTACTGAAGTGCAAGAGGCAATTGATGAACACCAGAGGGAGTACCAAGCTAAGAGGTCAGTCACAACTTTGCCTAAAGCACATGCTCTCCACGAAGCTACTGCTGTAACAGCCAGCGAGACCCTTGAATGTAACGCAGAGTACACTAGTGTTAACACAGCCAAGATATCTAATCCCATAAAGTCAAATAAAGCTGTTTCAGAGTCAAGTGCACTGGAGAGAGTTCTTAGCATGTTGGAAAGAGTGCTGAGTGCTGGAACCGACAAGTCAGCCCACCCCTTCTGCTGCTAGGCCGCAACCTGCCCCATTTACCAGTGATGCCCCCTGTCGAGTCTGTGGACACAGCTCACATTCGACACGTACTCACTGTATGAGGGAGAAAAGGTGCTTGGGCTGCTTAGAAGTTGGGCACCAAAGAAAAGACTGTTCAAAGCCTCCCACAGCCCAGTTGAGCAATACTCAGTATCAGGGAAACTAATGTACTCACACCTTGGAGGGGACAGTGTGAGTGTTAACCATGAAGCCCTCAAACCCGATGATGATGCACAATCTATTTATTCTGAGTGTGTTCAGACCTCACCACCTAACACAACTGTACTGTTTCAAAACATTGCCAGGCTCGGGAAAGCTGACAGCTTATTCTACACAAATGCACAGGTGGAGGATGTGGTTTCCCTCGAAGCTTTTCTTGACACAGGCTCAATGTCATGTACTATGAGTGAAGAGGCCGAACGACTGTTAAGCAGTGCTGGCTCAGTGCCCACATCCCATGACATCTGCCCTGATGTTGTGCTTGTTGGCTGTGGTGGAGTCAAAGTCAAGCCCAAATGCATTTATGACTTAATGATGGAAGTGTACGGCTGTACCTTTCAGGTCCCAACCCTAGTCGTCCCTGGACAGCGAGACCAAATGATCTTGGGGACGAATGTCATTAAACACCTCCTTAAACACTTTAAACAGAGTCCACAGTTTTGGCAGGTCTTAAATAAGCCAGAGTCAACAGATGTGCCTGAGATAATGCAATTCCTTAACATGTTGTCTGGCATTAACAGGTGGAGAGGTGAAACCATCCCTGATGTTATTGGGACAGCTAGGTTGACCCAATCTGTGACTTTACTACCAAAGCAGGAACATCTTGTGTGGAGCAAGTTGCCAGCCACGTCAGCCATTTCTGAAGGCAGTGCTGTTCTGGTTGAAACGTCAAGAGGATTGGGCCATAAAAATGATGTGATCGTTTGTAGGTCTGTAGCAACCATGAATGGTGAGAGATGGGTCCCAGTCAGGGTGCTAAACACATCCAGCAAAGCAGTCACCCTCCGGCGCAACACAAAGTTGGCAAAGGTGTCAGCCTGCATCGCTGTAGAAAATTTGGATGAGGCCCCCAACTTAAATGCAATTAAGGTGCAAAATCAGACCATGCACAGTGAACCTGCAGACCATGCCCAAGCCCCTGCCCCAACAGATTACCAAGAGGCCCTAAACAAGCTTGGACTCGGAAACTTGGACATTGATTCCTGTGAGGTGTCCCAGTTCTGGAAAGGTCAGCTCCTGCAGCTTCTTCAGAAGTATGAAGATGTCTTCTCAAAGACCAAGCTTGACTGTGGGTCAGCTAAGGACATAGTTCACAGGATTCACCTGTCTGACACCAGACCCTTCAGGCTGCCATACCGCCGTGTTCCACCAGGGCAATACCATAAACTAAGGCAAGTGCTAACGGAGATGGAAGAACTTGAGATCATCCGTAAGTCAAAAAGTGAGTGGGCGTCGCCACTGGTCCTTGTCTGGAAGAAGAATAGAGATCTCAGGATTTGCGTGGATTACCGCTGGTTGAATGCTCGCACAATAAAAGATGTTCATCCTTTACCACACCAAGCAGGCTGTCTTGCAGCTTTGGGAGGAAACACCATATTTTGTGCAATGGACCTTACTTCCGGCTTCTACAATATTGCCATGGCTGAAGAGGACAAGAAGCTAACGGCCTTTACAACGCCTATGGGGGTATATGAGTTCAATAGACTACCACAAGGACTGTGCAATAGCCCAGCAAGTTTTATGCGCCTCATGATGAGCATATTTGGCGACCAGAACTTCCTGACACTCCTCTGTTATCTGGATGATGTGCTGGTCTACGCACCTAATGAGGGAGAGACCCTGAGAAGACGGGAAATAGTCTTTGGCAGATTAAGAGCCCATGGACTGAAGTTGGCCCCTAAAAAATGTCAGCTGCTAAGAAGGAGTGTTGAATTTCTCGGACATGTTGTGGACAGCAAGGGAGTTTCAACAGACCCCGACAAGGTCATAGCCATAACGGCGATGACTGTGATGGACCTCATGATGGAGGACGGAATAACACCTTCCCAAAAGAAAATCAAGTCATTCTTAGGCATGGTCATGTGCTACCGCAGTTCATTCAAGGCTGTTCCAGCATAGCCAGACCCCTTTTTGCACTCACAGTATGGACAGATAATAACCCCCTAACATATATCCTCACCAAACCAAAACTTGACGCCTGTGAGCAAAGATGGGTAGCAAAGTTGTCACCTTACAGCTTCAACATCAAGTACATACCAGGCAGTAAGAACGTAGTCGCTGACGCCTTGAGCCGGCAGCCCTTCATCAAAGGCCGTGTCTCTCAGAGGCTGACAATGGAGCCCTATGAAGCCCTGTTGAAGGAGTCTCAGCAAGTACAAGAGGACACAGTTCAGGAGCTTTTTAGGGCCAGCGCCAACCATCAAGGGGTCGAGTACTTTCAGTCTTCCCAACATTCAGAGAACTTGTCAAAGAGTGAAGAGGATGTATCTGCTGTCCTGTCAGGGCATGTAGAATGGGAACATGGTCCTGAGCAAAGAGTACTCACCTGGCTCGTTCAAGACCTTGAGCAACTTGTGCCAAGTGGTCAAGTTCCCTTACCTGTGTTTTCCCTCAAAGACCTTCAGGAGGCGCAGCAAAATGACACAACAATAGCTGCTGTTGTCACGTTTGTCATGCGAGGTAGACGTCCATCACGGAGAGAAAAGTGCAGTTTATCTCCTAGAGCCCTGAAACTCCTGAAACAGTGGGACAAACTCAAAATACTCGATAGCATCCTGTACAGAGTATGTAAGGACTTGACTACTGGCAGAAAACGACACCAGTATGTAACACCTGTGTCTCTGGTTGGTCAAGTGCTTCAGGGTGTGCACGACAAAGCAGGACACCAAGGCCAAAGTCGGACATTAAACTTAGCTAGGCAGCGATTCTTTTGGCTCGGCATGGAGCAAGGATGGCGCGAGTATGTAAAATGCTGCAAGCGTTGTGTGGTGAGCAAGACTCCTGAGCCTGAGGGGCGAGCTCCCCTTGAAAGCATAAAGACCACAAGTCCTTTAGAACTGGTGTGTCTCGACTTTTGGTCCGCAGAAGATCCGAAGGGTCGATGTGTAGACATCTTAGTGGTAACCGATCATCTTACCAAAATGGCGCACGCCTTTCAGTGTTCCAATCAGTCAGTAAAGCAGGTGGCCCGGCAGTTGTGGGACAGATACTTTTGTGTCTATGGCTTCCCACAAAGAATCCATTCAGACCAGGGTGCAAACTTCGAGAGTGAGTTGATTCAGGAGTTGTTGCAGGTAGCTGGAGTCAAGAAATCAAGGACCACACCATATCATCCCATGGGTAATGGCCAAACCGAAAGGTTTAATAGAACCTTAGGCAGTATGATCAGAGCCTTACCAGCCCGAGACAAAAGCAAAGTGGCCTCAGATGTTGCAAACATTGACGTTTGCCTACAACTGCACTGTCCAACTGTGAGTCAACTGGCTATGCACCCTTCTATCTCATGTTCGGTCGGATTCCCAGACTCCCAGTGGACGTCATGTTTCACCATGTGGAAAGAAATGATGAGATCAATGACTATAACAGCTACGTTGAAAGAATCAAGGAGAACCTTAAAGAGGCTCTTGCCGTTGCCCAGGCTAACACCGACACCAGTCAGCAACGTCAGGCCCGTCTATACAACATGAGAACCAAAGGCACAGACATTGATGAGGGAGACCACGTTCTCTTGGCAAACAAGTGTGTGCGTGGCAAAAGGAAGCTTGCTGATAAGTGGTGCTCCACCATTTACACCGTTGTGTCCAGAGACTCCATGTGTCACATTTACTGGATCAGGAACACAGCCACTGGACAGGAGAAAGTGGTCCACCGTAACTTGCTCCTATTGGTGAACTTCCTACCAATTGAGTTGGATCAAGAGCAAGGGTCTGTGTCTTCATTCAGTACCACTCCAGATCTGAGTGATGTAAACAGTGCTGATCAGGATGTTTCAGTTGTGAACTCAGAATGTGATGAGTTGGACCGAACAGCTGACTGGGTGGCAAATACTGTGCCCTTAGATCCTGCCGACCATCATGAAGTTGAGAATTGTGGCGTGGACTGTCAATCAGATGGGATTAGTGCTGAGAGTCTTATGGAGAGCAATAAAAACTGCTATAAAGGCCCCGGTTCAGATCTCCCACATGGACAGTTGGAAACCAACGGAGAAGCAGTTGCTACAAGACAGGATGATAGGCTCCAAAATGATACAGTATATCGTATCAGAACCAGAGCTGGCAGGATTGTCAAACCAGTTAACAGACTGATACAAAACATGACACAGAAAAAAGATACACAAGCACGTGAAGTGTTTTCTGGATTTGTAAGAAGTTTATTTTTGTAAGGTAAATGAAAAGGTCTGAGTCACTGTAGATGCTGCATATTGTAAATTTGATTACGTTTTTTGGGAAAGTAACAGCCACTGATTTACCTTTGTGGAGTTGTGTTTACGGCACTACTGTGTTGCAAGTGTACATTGTTAGGTTTGGCCAGCTTTACAGTGTTGCTTTTCTTTTGTAGAGGAAAAAATATATGTCGCAGTAGTATAAGGAGTCAATAATTTTGTTGGCAAAAAATGTTACTTATTGTCCAGTTTGATGGATATGCAACGGTTTTGAGAAGTTCAGAGGGGAGTATGTAGCACATTAATTTTTTTTAAATGAACATTCTCAAAACTTCAGTGATTATTTAATTTTGAAATTATTTTATTTGAGTTAGCACAGTATGTAAATAAATATTTTGTTAATCTTCAATTATTTTATAATAAAATTTGTTCCACGCGGTTACCTGTTGCGCAGGGAAGGCAATTAGTGGGACACACCCTGCCTTCACCATGCGGCCTCTGCCCCTCCCTTACCAGTTGGAGTGAGCAGTCTGAGCTGGTGAGTCGCGTTTTCTGCAGTCTCCCAATATTTTTAGTTAGCTGTTAAAATAAACGGGTATTAGTTTCTTAAATATGTTTAAAAATGGATGCAGTTGACAAGAAACTGCTCTAGAATAATTTACATTTACTTTTAACTATTTTTTATGTGGTTTTTGGTGCCGGTTTTGATCGAGCTCTTTTTCCTTTGATCAGGGAGCTGCAGTTGTGATGTCCACTGATGCTATTTTCTTTTGCGCTGTTTTAAAGGTTGGTTCCGCCATTTTGTCTTATTCTGTTTAACAATGTTTTAAATGCTGTATTTACCAAATATGTGTTTTCTTTGTGTTTTATTACTGTTTGGCATTGTGTCTGAGTATATTTTATTCTGAAAATTGTACATTTATTGCCATTCAATGGGAAATTTGTTCTCCACATTTGACCCATCCCCTGGGGGAGCATGGAGCCGCTGTAGGTTGGTGGTAGGTGTTAAGGGCCTTGCCCAAGGGCCCTCACTCGGTGGTGTTAATTGCTTGCCATTGATATGGTCATAGCCCCATTACCACTGCTCATTCCTCTCTGTGAATTGAACCCTGGGTTGAATCCTGCATGGTAGCCTCTCACCTTACCAACTGAGCTACCCAGCCGCTACCTCTAAGAAATTGATACAGGAGGAGAAGAACAACTGTTCCAGCTCAATCCAGAAGGTGCAGATATAAAGAGGCTGAGAAATATTGAGCAGAAGGAGAGACAAAAGCATCAGCAAGACAATTACAGCACAGAGCACTCGACTTATCACAGCTACAGCCGGTGTGTGTCAGTGTGACAGTTTCCCCTGACTGAAACTCCTCACAAGGACCCGCACCCTGGGTTTGGTAGGCTTACGTTGCACCTGACCAATTAGTTGGAACAATTAGTTGAAGTGGAACCACCTGGCCCAAGGAGGTGCCAGGTCTTATATAAGAGCATATGAATATTGGTTCATGTGATGAATGAGGAGTCTGTGTTTCAGAGCATGTGCTGTAAAAAATAACAAGCATTTTTTTCATCCACACAAACCACTGGATTGGTTTTTATTGTTTTGCCTTGGAGCTGTCGATCTAACTCTGGAGCGGAGTGTGACATTTGGTGTCAGAAGTGGGATGATGACCCAGAAAACAAGGAGCAAGGCTGGCAAACTTTTGACAGAGCCAGAGCCAGCTGAACCTGACGTGGAAGGTAAAGACTGGGCAACTGACGATGGGGAGGAGGGTCCTTCCTTCCAGCCACCACGAGCCGCGTCCTCAGAGCAGGAGATGGTTACACTGCTGCGGGAGTTCATCTGTACCCAGAGGAGCAGAGAATAAATGCTGCTTGGGGAGCTCCAAGGTTTTCGGACGACAATGGAGGCTGGCAGGGGGTTACCAACTCTGGCCAATGTGGAGGTTCTAGCCCTACGAAAGGACCCCAAGTTGCAACCATTCCAGTCTGGTGAAGACAATGAAAATTGCTTACTACGTTTTGAACGTGTAGCGAAGACCTGGGCTTGGCCTGAGACTGAGTGGGCCTACAGATTGGTTCCTCTACTGACTGGGAAGGCATTGGAGGCCTATTCTGCCATGGTTGAGGACCTTTTTGACTCATATTCAGATCTGAAGCAAGCCCTCTTTGCCAAATTTGACATTTCTGGTGAGACCTATCACAGCTGTACCTCAGGGAGAGACCCCACCGAGGCCTACCAGCGCCTAAAGGGGCTGTATCGATGTTGGATTAAGCCAGAACAGTGCAGTGTGGAGGACAATAGGGATGTCATCGTACGTGGGTTAAGGAGCGGGAACCCACCACCGGTTTGGAGGCTACAAAACTTGCAACGCAATACGTCAACGCCCGACGACCCCACGTGAACAGGACTTCACACCGGCCGTTGCATAGGGGACATGAGGACAGCCGGATAGGAGACTACTTGTCTCGGTGGGCCACTGTCAGATAAATGCATCTAGACATTAAAGAAAAACACAATTATAAACAACAAACCACAACAAGAATCAAGTTTCTCATGCACGAGGGAGAGGAGCAAATGTGTTGGAAAAGGTCCACCACGCTTCTCTTCTCAAAGGTCTGCCTCTCCCTGTGCACCTTTTATTAAGAACACAAGAAGGAGGTAACAGTTTCAAGACAAAGAGAAAAGTTCATTAAGGGGTGTCGTCAAATGACCCTTTTGGTTGGATTCTAAGTTCAAACAGTATCCCTTATCAGCTCAGGACAGTGTGTCGTAAAACCCCCTCTCTTCCTTGCTGGGTATGAGAAGCAGATGAACAAACACACAACTGTTTTCAGAAGAGGTAAAAAGGTCAATCTGAGTTAACATACATTTAACCAAATACATTTAAACAATGATAATAATAAAACAAATTCCTTCACATACTCCCTCCTGTTTATCATTGATAAATGTCAAAATCTCACATCCAATATCACATCTTTGTCGGCAAAGTTCCTAAAAACTCTTTGCCATTGTTAGTTACACAATTTGGAAACACAGTTCCTGGTTCCTCACTAGCATATGGAGCTAATGATTTCGTCAATTTCAGTTTTTTAAACTGATACAAACTCTTGCAACTCGGTCTTACAAGAGTACCATTTGAAGTGGTGACGGCTCCGGTACTAATATACCCTCTGGTACTATATTCAATAACACAGTCGCTTTTCCACTTAGAAAATTGCTTTGCCTGTAAATTAGGATGTAGGGATGTAGGATGTAAGCTGGAATTACAGAACAAACATAGCAATCAGATCTATTCCTTTCTTTAGCCAGTAACATAACATACCTATACCAAGAATTTGTCATATACAGGTGAGTTATGTTCATTTTTGGACTATTCAAAACATCATGCTCATCGATACTCAGCCATCGTCGAGAAACATTTAGTCTTTCCTCGTTGGTGGTTCTTCTTGCAGGTGGATAATGATTCCAAAAGAACCAAATCCTTGTGGTGGCTCCTGCTGAGAGTAGCAGGAACATTAAACAAAATGAACTGTCTCTTAGCCCAGTTGGACACGCCATGGTGGATATGTAACTATCTTGGGGAGGGAGAGGTTACTAGCACATCACCTCCTCAAGACCTCTAACAGTGTAGGATCCGTGTAGTGCAAAAGAGATCTGGTGTGCTTTCTTCCCTAAGACTAGGTGGATTCCCCTGCTTCGCTGACGTTGAGACAAGCAGCATCTATACAGCTGCCTCCCTTTGTAGTCAGACTTCCCCACCTAGCAGTTGGAATTAGCCTCACCCAGATGCTTTTTCTTGCAGTGTGACAGGTGGATCCAAGATGTCCTTTCAGCAATCTTGACAGCTGTTGGTGTAGTCAGCAGGACTTGGAATGGCCCTTCCCACCGTGGGCTGGACCAACACTTCCTTTTTATGGCCTTCACAAACACCCAGTCACCAACCTGCACTGGTGAAGTGTCCTGTGGAGATAAAAAGGAATCTGGCACTTGATTTGTCCTTTGCACATCTTTAGTGGTAAACATTTTTCTCAAATAATCCATTAAATTTGCATCATCATCTGGAGAATGTTGCTGTGTAGGATCAAGGTCTGGTAACCTATAAGAACGTCCATACAACATTTCAAAAGCCGTTAAAGGTTGACCTGCTGTGCGTGTGATACGCATGCTTAGTTGAACTAAGTCTATGCAGTCAGGCCACTGTCTGTTTGTCTCTTCCATGCATTTCTTTAACTTTGATTTGATAGTGCCATTAGTTCTCTCAACTAATCCTGCACTCTGTGGGTGATAACTACAATGTCTCTTTAAATCAATACAAAGATGTTGAGCCATTTTGTCTATCACTTGATTTACAAAATGTGTACCATTATCACTTCTTATCACTTGTGGTATGCCAAAAATTGGGATTATTCTTTTACAAATAGCTTTAGCTACTGTAATAGCATCTTGTGTTGCATATGGAAAAATTTCAACCCATTTGGAAAATGCATCAATAATCACTAAACAATATTTCAATCCCTTGCTTTTATTCAATTCAATAAAATCCATATGGATTGAATGGTAAGGAAAAGTTGGTTCAGGAAACTTTCCTTTCTTAGGTCTAAAATTGCCTTGGGGATTATGACGCATATATGTAACACATCGTTTACAAAAATCTTTTGAATAGAGAATAAATCCATAAGTTGTTTAATATTTCTCTAATAAATTCATCCTCCCCCCTGTTGAATCATGGCAAAGCCCATGACTCAAAATTGCTACCCATTTGTTCATGGATTTTGGTAAAATATGTTTACCTTCTGTGCTGACATAAAGACCTTGTTCCAACCTTGCTCCCTTTTTCAACCATAAATCTTTTTCTTGTTTCGGTGCGCTGGGTGGCATTTCTTTTTTTAAAAAATCATCAGTTGCATCTGCAGTCAAATCCTCATTTGTGGATATTTCTACATCTTTTGTTGCAGCTTGCTTTGCTGTTGCATCTGCAAAGGCATTTCCTTTAGAAATATGATTTGTTCTTCGTGTGTGTCCCTCACATTTACATATTGCCACTTTAGATGGTAACATTACAGCAGTTAATAATTCTTTCAGTAAGTCTACATGCGTTAATGGTTTTCCTGTTGACGTTTTAAACCCTCTGTTCTTCCACTGTTGACAAAACAAAATGCACTGTAGCAAACGCATATTGGCTATCAGTATAGATCGTAACTGGCTTATCTTTAAACAGTTTGCATGCTTCAGTTAAGGCTGTCAACTCTGCTGATTGTGTTGAGTAATTTCCACGCAGGGGTCCTACCTTCAGAACCTTATCTTGAGTTACAACAGCAAAACCCACTTTGTTTCTGCCAGTCCAAAGTATAAGTCACTTCCTGCACATGTTCTTTCATTTCTTCCCATTTTTCTCGTGAACCTTTAGAACAAGAAATAAATGGAACTGCATCTGCCATTTGTTTCCAATTTGTCACTCTTTCTGTATACATTAAATTTTTTGCTTCTGGTGTAACTGTCACAGTACAGAAACTAGTTTCATCTTTCCAATAAAAATCATTTATTGTACATTTTTGAAAACCTAGTTTACTCACTGCTTCATCATATCTCCTGTCAGGGCCAGGAGACTTTTTGCATCTTAACAAGACATACAGATTTTCTGGAGACATAAAATCTGCATGGGGTGACACTCTGGCTTTTGCTTTTTCCATTAAGTTTTTTTTTTGCAGTCTGTCCAAGATCAGTTTACGGTAGATCTAAAGTCCAATAATAGTGTGGTTCACCTCTGCCTTCTAGCACACAGATGTCTGTATCGGGGCAACGTCGTGCTTGCATCCCCCCTTCTCTGGTGGGGTAAATTCCTAACTTTAATCTTATCATGACATCTCTCCCTAAAAGATTAAAAGGACAGTTTGGTGCTAAAACCACATGAATGCTTGTTGTTTCATTAGTGTCAGGATTTTCAAAACAAACTGGTTTACTCAAATGTTTAGTTTCAATTTGACCATCTGCAGATCTCATTTGTATTGTTTTATTTGACTTAGGAAAATCATTGTAATGACTTTTTATCACAGTTCTACAAGCCCCTGAATCACAAAGAAAAACAAACGGTTGTCCCTGAACATAAAGAGTTATTTCTGGCTTTTCCATAAGACAAACTTCAGTGAGATCTAAAAATTCATCACAAATTGGTTGAATTTCTGGTTCAGATTCATTGTTAATCTTGACATTACTTCTACCATCTAGTCAATCTTATTTCTTTCTTTCAGGACAATCCCTCAGCCAATGATCTCTCTGTCCACAAATCCAACATCCATCATCAACCTGCTCTGACCCTCTGTTGCTACTTCCTCTAAACCTTCTTCTAAAATTGTCCTTTAAAATTTTCTTTTCCACGACCACGATTTCTTCCTCTCTTCACATTCCTTCCAAAAAACACATCACAACTTTCTTCCTGCCAAAATGTATCTACACTTTGATTTCTAAATTTCTTCTTATTCACCATCACTTTTTCTGCATGAACAGCAAATTTCATAAACTGTTGCAGTGCTCCTGTAGGCAGATCTATGTAAAGTGTCCTTATCTAGTCTGCAATCTCTGGTCTCATAGCTTGCAGTAAAGCTTGTTTCAGCTGCTGTCTATAGGCACCATCATCATTATCATCATCTCTGAGTCCACTGTTAGCTTTAAAAACTTCTTCAAATCTGACTCTAAAATCAGACACTAACTCTCCATCTTTTTGTTTAGTTTGACCAATCTTTCCATAATCAGGTCTCATTGGAAAGGCTTCTCTAATTCTTTGTCCTAAAAGTGTAAGACTTTGTATTAACTCTTGACTGTTATGTGGAAGAGGTCTGGGTGGATCGTCATCATTCATAGGATTCCAATTTCCCTTTGCCCAGTCTGCTTTCATAGCAGTCATACCTGCTTGCTGACATTTAATGCCATTCAGATGATAAGCTCTCTGAACTTCCATCATTTGCTCATGAAAATCCTGTGGAGCTTCCCTGTGAGAGATAACTCCCCTCACTGCCTTCCTAACATCCTCTAATGTCCAGGTGCTAAACAAAAGAAGTGTAGGCCTCTGGCCATCTTTTCCAGCTCTGGGATTGGACACTTCAATGATTGGAAATGTCTCTGCAACTTTAGATGACTCTCCTTCCAAACCAACCCCCATAGTTTTACTCCAAACAAGTTTTTTTTCTTCTTTTCCTCTTAACATTATTTTTCCTTTTTCTGGTTTAGTTAAATCAGTCACTGGTGGGTAAAAACCCGTCAACAGAGGAGCATTTGTCCCCTGGTAGGGAGGAGGTGAGAAATCAGCTGGTTTCTGCTCTCCCCCCCTTTCATTCTGCTCCTGCTCGGTCTGCAGCCTGCTGCAGCCTGCTGTTGCAGGGGTCTGAGTCGCACATCTGATTTAAATTACTCTTTTTTAGCAATCAGACATGCTTCTCTAGTTTTACTTTTCTGAATGCCATTCTTTATTTTTCGTTGCTTCATTTAAGCACAGTTTTGCACAAATTAATTCTTCACTATTTTTCTTTCGTTTTTTATTTTTTATTTTGTTGTTAATTTGTAACCTTTGAACTAAGTCAGTACATTCCCCTTAAAATTGTAGTTTTATCCCATTTTATCAAGAATGTAGTTGAACCTGGATGAACCTCTTTCCATATATTTTTAATCTCATTTTAATTCAACTTTTTTATTTAAATTCCCCCATTTTTTATTTTTCCTAATTTTCTTTACTTACGTTAGTCACAGAGTGTGATCAGAAGTAACAGAGAATTTCTCTCAGGACCGAATTTCACTCCCCGTGCAACAAGCTTCTAGGTCAGACCTGTTGTCTGATCCGGTCACACGTTTAGGGTCCTCCCAGGAGCAAAACACGTTTTAGACTCTGGGTTCTTTTTACCTAAAGCCAAATGAGATGAAATCTTGTTCTACTTCAACAAGCAGCCTTGTGTTAACACCGCAAGGTTTCCAGCTGCTCACTGTTTCGAACAAGTTCACTCCTTTCACACATGCACACACATTCACACCAAAAAAAAACTTTATTTTTTTATTTATTTTTAAATTTTAATAGGCCTTTTAGGGACTTGAACCCTCTTACGCGTTTTAGGCTGCAGGACTCGAACCTACATCTTTATCTAGAATTCTGGACTTTTCCGGGACTCCAAAACCACACGTGTTTTAGGCAACAGGACTTGAACCTGTCCCTCAGAATTCTGGGCCACTTCGGGGACTTGAACCCCTGAAAAAGCGCTGTACTTGCCTTGTCGTTGTGGTCTGACTGGTTCACGGATAACGTCAATCCGGACCCAGGGATCAGACCAGTCGATTGGCCGGCGTAGAATTCACTACGACGGACTTTCCTCCGGAGACCTGGTCTCACGGGCTGTGCACAGACTTCAATCGGCATGGTCCTCCCCCAAGGACGCAGATATGTTGTCTTCCGGCTCGAATGGACCAAAGAATGTCAGATAAATGCATCTAGACATTAAAGAAAAACACAATTATAAAC